>QFEN01001209.1:30434-43993 GCA_003316125.1 Auricularia polytricha
CTTGTGAGCACTCTTATCTTTCACTCTAGCCAGTGAGATTGATATGCCACGTACTTACTAATAGCCTGTCGATTATTAGCGCAGATGCCAAATAAATGACATCTCATCCCGTATAGGAGCAACTTCTGTTAGCGCTCGCTGTGCGAGTCTGTGTTTACATCAGATGGCGATGAATAGTAAAAACGAACCTTTGATTTCGAAAATGAGACAGTCCAACGGGACTCTCGCACACTTCGCAACCGCACACTCGTCTGGTCTGCCGTAGCTGTTGCGTCCATCGCCGACGTAGTTGTCGCACTGTTCGACCCCAGCTTTTTAAGATATTTTGGACTTTCGGGAAAGCTGCCCGGGGATCCTAAGCTTGAAGCACAACGTTTGCTCGACACTGCTCTTGTCATTGCACGCCTTTTGACCCGTATCTTCCACTCATCCCTTGCTGACGGAACACACAGGATGGACATATTGGTATGTTCCTTTCCAAATACGATCTTTCTACCCTCTTACTTGCGCTTTGAGATCTTCCCTTGGCCGCTCGCTTCGGGAGGTGCAGCAATGTCTCAGACATTTCCCTCGACAGTTAAATGCCCATGCATGTGGACATCCTGCATCTGAGAGAAGGGAAAGTTGGAGGATTCTTTTGGTATACAACGGCGTCCATACATTCTACCCTAAACTGACTTGGCTCATATCTGTATATATTGGTTGTGCAAGCCCTGGAGCTGAGGGCGCCGATTTCTCGAAGGCTACCTGGCGCGTCTGGTCTGGATCTTCCTTGCTGCTCAATGTATCTCGCTGACCGCACGTGACGATAGAGACGCGCTTGAGCAAATTGATGCTCCAAAGGGCCTGGTATCGAAGTATTCTGATGTGAGTTTCACATACCTTCATATTAGTAATGATGAATGATGTCTGCCGCAAGACTTTGCATACGCTGTCAGCGCAAGTGATATTAAATCAGAAATAAGAGACCGCAAAATTGCGAGTATCCTAGGTGTTGAAGGGTGAGCGCTACTTCGCTGGCATTTTCCATTCCCATAACGTTATCTCAGTGCCCATCAACTCGGGAACTCTATCGCTGTTCTCCGTCAATACCACGAACTCGGGGTTCGCTGCGTCACTCTGACCCACACTTGTCACAACGCTTTCGCTGACTCTTGTGGTTTCTTGGTACCAAGAGTCCTACGGCACTATGGTCTAAGCCTTCTTGCCTTCAGGCTCGTGGAGGTTGCCCGCAATGTGCCCGACGAAGACTTAGTCTTGTCTGTTTCGGCGAAGGGCAAAGAGATGCCGTCGTCATGGTCTGTCATTTGCTACTTTTTAATGGTTGTGCAGGTCAACTTCAATGGCCCATGTGTTGCTGACGATGGTGAGGCTGACATTAAAGCCATTGCTGATCACGTTGAACATATTGCAAAAGTTGTGAAACAGTAAGTTATGACCGATACACGCTCGGCTGCAGCCTACCGATCTAATGGCTATTACAGCATCGGTATCGGGAGCGACTATGATGAGATTGAAGTTACTCCAAAGGGACTCGAGGATGTTTCAAAGTATCCTGCTCTTGTACGCGACATCTTACCACCTATATTTCAGCGATAACTGACTGTTCTAACTTCTAAGATCGCTGAGTTGTATTAACGCGGATGGAGCAAACTCGAACTGGCTGGGCTTACCGGGGGCAATTTCCTTCGGGTCTTTGAAGGTGCAGAGAAAGTAGCCAAAGAATTGCAAGCCGCAGGAACCTTGCCAAAATATGACATCTACAATAAGAGAGGAGACTTGCCGATATACAAGCCTTGACGTGTTCAGGGAGGTGTAGTACGTCTATTTACATAACTATCTGGATTTGTTGCGGTTGCGAATGTTATTTGCTATGCTGAATTCTGCGTGACTGACGCAAGATTATCTGAAGAAAAAGTCATTTATTCTTTGCTCACGTCCAGAAATATCTTTTTCACGCCTTCTGCACCATGGACGATCACCCCAATAACTCTGTCGGGCCGCATTGCAAATGCATTGGTCTACGTAGCTTTGACCAAGGGTGTGGTTCCTATGTAACAATGCCAAGCACACCCGGGCCCACACTAAGTTGAAAAGCCATTGTGGCGCCCGCATTGGCTTCTCAGCTTAGTCAACCTTCCACATCCACACCTTAAATGATTTGTGGACCTGAGCCATGGTATTTAAAGGGTAGGCATTTCCTCTGCATCGTTATCACCTTTCCTCTCTTTCTTACTACTATCATCTGCTCATGCAGTGGTCAACAACTTTCATTCGAAGGAGTTCTCGTTGAGCACCATCCTACGCTTGGACCCTACTGCTACGAATTCAAAGCGTCGGGCAGGACGTTATAGGCCAGACTTGTGCTAAGTGTACGAGTCCTACCTCTATCGTCCTGCCTGGCAAGAACAGGTACGAGTATTATTCTTATTCTTTCTAATACAAGGTGTGGCAGGTGTGCGGTCTTTTTCTACTACTGCACACCGGTAAAATATGTCCTGGTGGAGAGTATCCTCCAGGATATGATCCACCAAGGTTCAAAGGGCTATCTATCTCCACGGCATGCCAACGGATCATCCGATGCCTTCAAGTTTTTGGACATGACCGATACTCTATCAAACACTCAATTCACCAGCACCTTCCGCGACCACAAGGATACTGCCACCCGCCAGTACTATTCTTAAGTCCCTGGAAGCCCGTGCCCGCCAGACGATCTGGGTTTCGAGGGACTTTAGAGTAGTACCGGTGGGTAACAGTGTGCTTGTGTTCGCTGAAGTTGCTGGTAAATTGAGCGTATGATCGAGTGTCGGCAATGCCGAACATAGGCGTCGGACGATACATTGGCATGCCGTGCAGATCGACGAGCCTTTGGGCCTTGGTGGATCGTATTCGGGATGACGCTTTCCACTTTGACATATATTATTGTCTTAACACTGCCGTCGTGCACAAATCTTATCGCCTCCGCATTGCTTACTAGTATGTTTATGGTTGGGCAATCATTATTGTGCATATGTATTTGCTGCTCTAAATCCTGTTGACCGGGGCTTTGTACATATGTTGTGAATGAAATTTGTATTGTAGGCTTTGACCCAGTATAAATGTTTGCAACAGATTTCCCCAGACGATGTTTCGCAATATACCGGCCCGGAGGATGCATTAGTGTCTGGCCTGGTTTGTCCATGAATGTTTCAAAATCCGACTGCCAGCTAATGCAGGCTTACTGTTCAAAATACGTTACTAGCTCTGAGAGAGACGCTCAGGCGCCGAGCCAACTCACTGACGGTAAAAATACAAGGCACGACACAACTGTCAAGTAGCGTTACGTGAGTTCAAGCTGCAATCATTCCCTTCCTCTGTGGAAGATTCGTATTTCATGTCATTCACATTAGGAAGTCCTTTGGCATGTCATCCGTCTTGTTCTTCTTACAGGGTGTTTGCCGAATTTTCACCCATCAGTTATATGTCGGTCTCACCCACGATCAAAATTGCTGATATCCTTAACAGACAATGCAAAACTTACCCTGTCGACTAATCATAGGAGGGAGTCGAAACAATCAAGTTGAGGTTTTATGGCGTATCTGTAATTACGTCTACGTACCTGAGTTTCGATATTGGTCGTATGATAAATGATGAGGTTCAATACGTTCGCCGCTGAGGGAATGTTAGGAGGGTGCTCATCACAAGCAAAGCGTACTTGCCGGACAACACGATGAAATATCCAATGCCGTTATAGATCAGGGAAAGTATGATGAGCGGCACGCATTGAATTTGCCAGTGGCGAGAGACTCATATCCGTATCAGCTGCTCTACTCTAGCAGCAATGATTTAGCGACGCTAAAGACAGGAGAGAAAAGGCACACCTGCTACTGAGAGGATTATAAAGTAGAAGATGCATGGTAGGTACCGTCACTATCACGATGTCATAAATCATCACAGCGAGGTACTAGAACCATGTTGACAATATTTTACCAGCATTTGTTGAAGTAACCAAGATACTAAAATAGCTGCATTAAATGTGAGGGAAAAAACATGCCGGAATGAGAACAGAACGTACCGTATGATGGGAGGTAAACGTCAACGACATATGCAGCTCAGAGCGGACTGGGAGAGCAATGCTGGCTGTTGTGGTGAGAGTTTTAAAGTTGTGAATGTAGTCAGTCAGGCCAACTAGAGCCAGGGCGCCAAGCAAGTTATTTCCGGTACGATACACCTACGAGCATACTACCTCATTTATGAGTCGAAGGATCACCTGATAGCTGCATGATGGAGGAAGGATAAGTATATCCAAGTTGCCAAGTGGCTGGCGATTCGTGAACCGAAAAAAAAACTCTGATAGCATCATCTAGTCCGAGTCCAGTTATCCAAACATCCTCTCTGGACCAATTAGAGAAAATGATGCATCAGCGTTTTTGGCTAATAGCGTTGGAACAGGATGATCGTGATGGCAGCCTGGAAGGAACAACTTGCATGCTGGCGAACTTATTCGGTGTAAGCCTCGGCCCTCGATCGGTCCGAACAGGCCCGGCGGCCATTTCACGAATCGAGCAGTCACAAGTTGCAACCCGAACTGGCATCATCGACCGCTAAATGACACGAGCTCTCAAGATCCCACTTATCATCCCGCAGCGAAGCATCTACAGCTACATCCACAAGAGAAACATGTCCTCGACACCATCCCTACCGAGATTCGTCGTCTGGGCACCCGACTACGCCGACGAGGGTGCTCTCCAACGAAGACTAGCAGTAAGACCTTCCCACCTCGAGAATATCAAGAAACTCATCAGCCAAGGCATTCTACGTAAGTTCCGCACGACCCATATACCTGACACTATAGCACAGAGCGTTGAAATTTGGAATTTGACATTTGAACAGGACTCGGTGGAGGGTTCATGACGCCTGAATCCGTCGACGCAGCCGTAGCAGACAAAAAGTTTCTTGGGTCGTGCATGATCTACGAAGGCGAGACCATCGATGTCGTGCGTAAGCTCGTGGAGGAGGATATCTATTATAAGACCGATGTGGTATGTGTCTTGGCTGTTACGATGGGATCGATACTGGGGCGCTGATTCGGAAATTGGTTATGGTGTGTAGTGGGACAAGGAGAAACTTGTTATTCTCCCTATCGCATTGGCAACGGCCCTTCCTTGATACCTGCGTAGATTGAGATATCGAAAATACTACTTATGAATGGAAGATGTCAGCAACTAACGTGATAATACCGCGCAAACGCAGACCTTGACGGAGTATCGCAATCGGGGGCAAGCTATCCGAGGGTATCTGCAGTTCTCCGCCGCTCTTTATCCCTAACAAGTCCCAGAGATAACAATATCTCATTGTCCTTTCGAAGCGACGGAAACTTGAACGCAAAAACCCCAGAAAAACACTTGGGGGCACGCCATTTGCCGTGACGCCCCTGCACGTTACCCTGGGTTAAATATGGACCAACAGTCACGAAGCCAGAGGAACAATAGGCTCAGTGTGCGATGCTGTACGATGCTGTACGATGCTGTCGATTTTCATACCTTTGAGTCCTATTGTCTTCCCGAAAAAGGCATCTCACGGGGTTTTATCGCGGAGTTTACACGTATGAACATCAGCCAGCGAAAGAACGCGAAAGTTGATGCCGCGACTATCATAGGACAAGGACTAGGCCTGACAAGATCGTGAAATTTCATGACGGTATATTACATTGTACAAGCACGAAAGAGTACACCTTTGGCTAAAGAATATTGCCATTTTTATTTGATTTCGATGAAAGAAGAGATGATACTATATGAGTATAAGGAAACCAGTGAAGAACAATGAAAACATGGTATATATTAATTGAATGATATGACTGAGTGAAGATATAGCAATAGAAAGTCAATGCAGGTCGTCAGGGAGGCGGGAATGGTATCAGATGAATGGTAGCGCGTGATATAATTAGATGCGATTTGGATATCACATGGGATGATGATGGCGCGGAGGATGCCGCAGTGACGTGAGGGCAGTCGCGGAAGAGGAAGCATGGGCGAAGTGAGACAACAAGGATCTCGGGGGGACTTCAACGCCGCGGATGTGAGACAGTGAGTCGGCGGGGTGTGGGAGTAGCAAATGTATGACCCTCGCGAGGAAGGAAACCCGCCTAGGGACGCGCCCCGGAATTAATGATACAGAGCAAAAAATGAACAAAGCGATCCAGTCGGGCATCTATAACACAGGAAAGCGAGATTGATAACATAATTGAAGGCGGGGGGAGCACTGGTGGTTCTCTTTTGGATTGACAGAGCGGGAGGGTGTTCACTGGAGACTGGGAACTTTCCAGGTCTGAGCAGGATCAATTGTGGGGTCATCAGGGATCGCAAATAACGGCTTCCAGCTTGCAGCCACACGACGCGTCGACGAATGAGCAGCACCAGCAGGGGGAACATATCCAGACTGTGGAATAGTGGCGGTATTCGTCATCTGTGTGAAGATGGGCGATTGGGGGGGCGGAGGGGGAGGTGCGCGCACCTGCGGAGCCGGAGCGTTCTGTGACCCACCCTCACCCGCCTCGAAGTTGATGTAGTCGAGCATATCGCGCGTGAACCCACTCGTCTGGCGCTGCTGCGCTGCCATGTAAGCCTGAAGCTCAGGATTGTGAGGCGCCTGGAAGAACGATGCGAGGTCGTTCAATGAGGCGTTTGTGTTAACGACCGTGTCTGCCGGATATACGGTGCCTGAGGAGGTCCCTGCATCAATCTGACTCTCCTGGGTTGCAGCTGCAAGTGCCTCAGTGATATCGAAACCTTTATAAAAGTCTTCGATTTCCTGTGACTGTGCATCAGGGCGGGGAGATATCTGGATCTCAAGTTCGCCCTCGGGCTGCGCAAGGATGTCCTCAGCGTTGATGTTCCCCATGTTGAACACGCCGTTCTGGCCGGTGGACGAGAGCATTGCATGGAGAGATGCAATGGACAGGTTATCCATCGAACCCATGTCGTTGGCCCCTGGCACCTCAAAGTCCAGGTAATCCTGAGTGATGCGTGAGGGAATTAGTGACGGTGACGATAGCGATGAGAAGTAGCGTACCTCAGGTTGATAGTTAAACTCGCTCTGTGATGTGCCATAATCACTCCATTCCGGAGCAGATGGTTGCGGGAGAAGGTGCTCTTGCGGAGCGTTCCATTGAGGTTGAGCGGCATGCGGTTGAGGGAGTACGCGCTCTTGAGGATGGTGCCATTGAGCGTGCGCAGCCCGGGGCTGCTGAACAACCATGGGCTGCATTCCGTAAGTGTGTTGCAGATGTTGGGGGAAGGAGGGAAGATCACGAGGGGGCTGCTGTAAAGGGTGGGATTGCACATCAGGAATGGGAGATACGCGTGTGGAAAGAAGTGTATCTACCTGCAAGAGGGCGTCATCTGAGAGTGATGGAGACTCAGATGCAGACGTGTGTGGTGATGACGCAGCAGACATAGGTGGGGATGGACCCGAGGTTCCATACTGCATATCGGGGTTGAACGTCGCGTATTGGGGAACGGGCATGTAAAAGGGGGCAGGCTGCACAGGCACTGCAGCAGGGAGAAGGTAGGGGGGCGCGTATGCCATTGGTGGCATTGGTTGTGGTGGCAGTGGCTCCTGGGAAGGACCAGCAACCGCGTTAGCGCGACCGCGAGTCTTCTTCTGCGCGCGAGCCTGTTCCTTTTTCTGCCGCTTCTCCTCCCTGATGCGCTCCTTCTCCTC
The DNA here is from genome assembly GCA_003316125.1 of Auricularia polytricha. Taxonomy (NCBI): domain Eukaryota; kingdom Fungi; phylum Basidiomycota; class Agaricomycetes; order Auriculariales; family Auriculariaceae; genus Auricularia; species Auricularia polytricha. The sequence continues at coordinate 38,136 of QFEN01001209.1, forward strand.
CTTCTTCATAGGCTGGAAGCGGTAGTCAGGGTATAGACGCTGATGCTCTGCCTTCTTCGCATCTGCGAGACGCTCGTACTCGAGCTTCACAGCTTCCGACTCATTTCGCCACATCTCAGAAATGAGTTTGGAGACATCAGCCTGCGCTCTGCTGCGCTGGCCAGGTGCTTCTGGCAGGACCTTGAGCTTGTCGGAGCGATACAAGATCCATGCGTTGGGTGGGCGGGGCGGTTGTGGCTGGGCTGGCTTAACTTCATCATTTGCGCGAACCTTTCCTGTTGATCTAATTGGACCTGTCATTGGGTACAACGGTGACCAGGGGTGGAATGCGTAGTATAAAGAGTATAGCTTGAGATTCAGAGGATGAAAGTTCCTCGAAGAATGGATGTTGTGGTTAAGAGGAAAAGGTGAAAGGTCGCGTCGTAGCAGATGAAGTGCGGGAAAATGAGTGAAGTGAGGTTCCATTTTAGTAGGTCCTTGTGGGTCCACCCTGTTGTGGAATTGTTTGCCCTGTGGACCGGTTCAGCACAGCTTCTTCCATACTCTGCACTTTCTATGGTCTTTCCACCACCAAAGCACGCAGATTTGACAGAAGGTACGCATTATACAAGAGCAGTTTAGGTCCACTCACCGTGTTGGCCGTTGCTTGGGCGTTCATCGAGACAAAGCGAGCTCGGTGCCGCCTTGACAGCTGCCACGGATCACAAAGCGTTCTACAAGGCAAACTGCTCGATCCCCGGTTTCAGATGACTCGCTTCAACACTGCGTTGTAAAGAACGAAGACCAGAACTGAGGAGAACGGCGGAAAAGTCTCAAAGCCCACTAGCTTTGCCCAGGCTCGGCGTGGCACCGGGCGGCGACCTTTGTCCAGGGACCAATGCTGGAAATGAATTAACATTTCTCCGTCCTCGACGACGCCCCTTTAACTTCATTTGCTTTTTCTTGGGCCATGGTACAACGAGAAGGTTACTGTAGAGGGTCTTGTCAATATTGCACAGCTACCTCACCGAGAGTTCAATGTTTTTCGTGACACGTTTTTCGATCAGTATATATATATTGCCTTTTCAGAACCAGAACCTAAACTATCGTAGGCCTCGACATTGCAACGCTTGGCCAATGCATGAGCGCTGACAATCAAATCTACGGTCCCGGAGTTAGGCATATCAAGCCTTGAGACCGCATCTGTGACGTTGGCAACACTACTGGCGCTGAGAATCGCTTAACTTACACACGTTCGAGCTTCAATCTACTTCAAGCTTTGCTTCTCAAACTCGCTGGCACACTTGGAAAACAATCTCGAGGACAACACATGTTTTGATACAAATCTCGACCAAGTATTTAAGTTGCGTTATGATCAAACAGATACTGTAATGCATGCGGAAATATCGTAGCTTGACGCGGATGAACACGACCTTTGGACATCATACAGAATTGCGATACCAACCATCTTTGAAACACGAAACAATTCAGCACTCAGTAGCCTCCGCCGTAGCCGCCGCCACCTTGGTAGCCGCCGCCGCCACCTTGGTTGTATCCGCCGCCGCCGCCGTATCCGCCTCCACCGCCGCCGTAGCCTCCGCCACCACCGCTATAGCCTCCTCCTCCACCACCTCCTCCACCGGGTCTAGCATTGGCCAGGTTAACCCTGAGCCGGCGATTGTCAAGCTCCTGTTCGTTCATTCCACTGATGGCTGACTCTGCCTCTTCGTTGCTTTGGAAGGTGACGAAACCAAAACCACGAGAGCGGCCAGTTTCACGGTCCTTCATCACGATAGCCTAAAAAAACGCCAACGAGCAAGGAGCAGGAGCGCATATAACGTATTTAGTCAGAGAAAAAAAATCACCGGCGATCTGCCATCGTCGATGTCTATCTTTGACCACGATGAGAGATCGCCTCAAATAGATCGCGCACATCGGTGACTTGTCCAAACGATGCGAAAGCCTGGAAGGTAGATATCAGCATGAGAGCGCTCCATCGGACTACTCGTGCAGGAGAACTGACCTGTCTCAACGAGTCATCTGTCGTGTTCCAACTCAGATTACTGATCGAGATGCCGACATCAGTAAAATCGCTCCTGGACACGATCGAAGCAGCATCAACGTACCCAACATAAACTTTTGCCGCCATGATGATGTGCGATGACGAATAATACCCTTCCTGAACAATCAGAGTTCAAAGAGAACGGGTTGATAACGAAGACAGAAGGGGTGATGGATTTTATACTGGGGCGCTCTGATTTTCAGACTCCACTAGCTACTTTGGGACATGCCAACGTGATTTTTGAGTTTACAGCCAAACTTCGCGTTTGGAGTTGCCCGAATTCTCTTTGCACCTCCCGGAATTCCCGTGGTCATTTGACAGAACTTGCATGCGGCCAGCGCACCATAGACTGAAACAGATCCAGATCATCCAGCTGATCATCATCTCGCTTCGTAGCGAGATGGTGTTCGTGGCGTTCGCGACACAGGTCTCATCGCGGATCTTTACAAGTTCACTGATCCAAATGATTTATCTATCGCAGGAGTTGCAGCGAAACGCAGCAGATTGAGACACATACATAGCAGGATTTGAGCGGGATGGCATCACTTCTTATCTGATGAGTTTCAGAATTGCGGAATCTCGACCTTCTTCAGTTAACGCCCTACTTTCCCCTTTCCGATCTGTTCTGGATTCTGTCTGGGTGCTCTTTCAATTAATTTCAATAAAATCTTTGATAAGACAAAACCATTTCCAGATCATCATCCAGTTAACTGATTGAACAGGGTGAAATAGCAGGTTATCGTGACTTCAAAGAATTTTGGTCAGGTGGGTAATTAACGTTGTACCCCGGATCTTCACCACCATAAGCCAGGCCTCGACCGCTATCTGCAGGTGATATCATATATATATATAAATTTAGTCCCCCAGTTCGCAAGCTGTCGTCATTTAGTGTCCTCTCGAGCTTCCAGCGGAAGCAAGAAGCAGTCGCGAATGCCAGATGTCATTACAGCAAACCTAGATTTGCTACGGGTATGACTTGTACTGACGCAATCCTTGGTAATACTCGTGAGTGTTATAATTGCCTCTGCAGCGAACGCCACCGACCACCTTACGAAACATTCTTCAGGAAACGGGAACTGTCCTTATCACCCCTAGTACCACGCACGTATGCGCCTTCGAACCAAAACTGCTCTGTTTATCCGCTTCTAGCTGTCTTTGCATCCCGAGGTGGGAGTAGAAAGACTGTCCAGACGAGTTGCTGCGCGCTACCTCTGCGCATAGAATCACTGCATCAGTCGACTCACTCTCTGAGAGCGATGAAGCAGGAGATGTTTCATGACAAGGGGAAGGGGCTCCGCAAGACGATCGTAGGCGCCGCACGACTTCATGTACGAGTCTGCGTGCGATTCCTTGTCGTTGGAACTCGGGCGATACCCCAAGTGTCAACAAGGTAACCCGCAGAGCGCCTCCTCCAGTGGGTTGATCCTGAACCCCACACGAACCAAACGGCCCTGGCGTCGAATACCGTGTCTCCATGGTAGCAGAAGCAAATGCTACGACGTTGCCATCGTATGTGGCTATCAGACACATGTGTTGTGGCTGCACGAGTAGCTGCACGAAGAATGCGGTGGGGTATGCGACCGGGAGCAGTTTGGTCTTTGGAATTAATTAAACAACCTGCTAATTAGGGTTTTGGTGTGCAAATGAAAGTAGTGTGTCCTCACATGGAGTGCACGAACTTGTGGCATGTCCGACGCTCTCACCATCCGTATGCCGATTCCGTCCGGCAGCACCAACATATCTCCGCTATCGCATTGTGATTGAGTCATGATAGACGATACCCAGATAGAATACTGGTGTGTTCAAGTTGGCAGATTACTGTAGTAAACGAAGTCGTAAGGATGGGTATGGAGAAAGACGCTTGCAGGTGCAGCAACCGAGTTTCAGCTTTTACAAATTTAATCCGCCTACACTGGTTGCGGGCATTGTCGGCATGGACCCTTTGAAGCACGATACGATATTTAGGGGATAGCGTAATCCCCTCGATGACGTGTGATAACATAATAGGCTTAGCATGAATCTTCTTGGTGACGCAATTACTGTTCGATCCAAATACAAACATAGAGCGAGCCACATTGTGCGGTCAAGTAATTGATCTACGCAATTTGGTTTGAAAAGGAATGTTAGTGCATCGTAGGTGGATATCATAGTGCAGGGTCCTTCTACAGTTGGGTCCTACAGTGGGCACCAAGGGTGCTCTTGAAATGAAATGGCAATGTCCGAACTCTAAAACCGGTCACTCATTTGATGGGCGGTCTTGGCTGACAAAGTTCCGAGATACTTCGTTGGCCAGTAGATGATGTATGTGGAAATACCAATCACCAGTGGCAAGGAATCGAGGAGGTAGAAGTAGACTTGCCAGGGGAGGGTCAGACCAAGCACCTCAATTTTAGTATTCTAACACTCACTTTCATGTGTGATGAGATAGCCACCGTTACCTTGAGCAAGCTCGATGACACGATAGATACAGCGAATCTATATCACGCAACATAAGTGAAGATGGACGATGAAGCGTGGGTGAAAGACTAGTACCAAGTAAGCTGTTGACGAAAACATCAATATCCAAAGAATCGGCCCCCATGGCTCCCGACGGGGCAGAATACCGTCCCGCAAGATACTACGCCATGCATGCACAACGAGGAGCATGAAGAACGCAAAGGAGAGTGTCTGAATGACTAGTCCTGCAAGCAGTATGTTCGCGCCCAGTTTGTCACTTGTCACGTTTGTTGACGCTTCCAGACCGCCACCTCCACCCTGCATAACGTCGCGATTAATCTTATCTTACGGAGACACGAACAAACAAATTTCAAACCTGTATGAGGAATGTTGTGATGTCACTGATAACGAAGTACCTGGCCACTTTTTCTGGCTTTATCCAAGAGTAGCGTCTGTCTACGCAGTTCACAATGAAACGCCCGTATAAGATGTAATTGAAGGCGAGGTATGCGGCAGGCGGTAACAAGGTGAAGAGTTGTTGGACCATAAAAATTGGGAGAGAATTTGGATACATCGCCATGGGTATGCGCATAAAAAAGCCAACGGACATGACTGTTCCACCAGTTAACATGTGTTTCGAGGAAGGGAGTGAGGACTTGCGGGTTGAGGCTATAGGGAGACAAAGTCCCCACCATGCCTTGTTCATGAACAAGCGCATGAACAGGCAAAGACTGGCGATGAAGTACAACCCGCCTGCCACGGCCGCTGCGACTTTGCTTGGGTTGTATTCTGGATAGAATGAATTAGATACAATGCTAAACTTGATACTTTGTGGACTGACGGAATACTACAGAGACTATTGTCGGCTCGTCGACACTGATCGTGCTGTTATCGCTCGCTATGGTATTTAAATATCAAGTTCAACAAATATTGACAAATTACTTACCTGCCCTCACCGCGCTGATGAGAAAGGCGGCCATAATCAGAGTGTTCGTAGACTGCATACTACGTATGACTGGAAGCTTGAGTGTGTACCCAGGAGGCTCTAGCTGACAAAGGTGGTATACCAAGATGCAGCAACTCTCAAGGGTTATATATACCCAAAGTGTGATCCGGTATCAATAGACCTCGCGAAGAAGGGAACGTAGCTGCGGGTGTCAAAAACAGTCCTCATGTCTGCAACCTGTGAACAATAGCGTTTTAAAGCGGGTGCAGCGATGTGCAGCGCGGTAGTTGAACGTTGTTCCAATGGCCCGGGAGTGTTGCGCATGACACAGTGATGGAAGCCGACACAATGCGTCACCCGTCGGAAGAGTACAGCCGACTGGTGATGTACCACAGCATGCCATGCTGTAGATGACATCCGACGGGAAAGCAAAGC
>QFEN01000142.1:10181-24132 GCA_003316125.1 Auricularia polytricha
AATTTGATGGGAAATTGAGGTTTGTTCGTGAGATAGACTTTGCCGTTTGACGCACTGCGTAGCGATCCGCTCAGTCACGCTTCTCCCCTCGACAGATGAACCTCTCACCGTTTTTCTAATCTCATGGGCTCTTTTCTCGAGAGCCCGAGGGGACCAACACGCTGCTTCTTTGAAGGCCGATCATTCGAGCCGCCGGCGGAGGCATCAAGTTGCTCATGCTCCTCGCCGACATCCCGCGCTTGGGTTCGAAAAGAAGCGTCAAGTTGAGTGGACGAGCGCATGCTTAGAAATGTACCATCTTCATCTGACTACGTACCACGTTAATATCTAATACTTGAACACAAATGTGGAGCAAATACCATAGATCTGACATGAGTTTTTGTGGTATAGTCGGCCATACTGGATGAAGGCCTATCACATGGAGGGTGGGGAGCGAATACAAAGTCCATGACAAACCTTCGCTTCTTTGCATTTGCAGGTGGTACGCCTGGATTTTGTCGAGTTGTTGAAAGTGATTTATGAACGTTCAAAGCACCAGCCGCACGGTTGCCCGGTGAGCTACCTTGAAAGTCGCTTGGGAGCGATGTCAAATCACTCAAACTTGCTGACCTACGAAAAAGTGATGCCGTGGACAAAGACGGCTTCTCAGGTCTACCGAACGTTGCCTTGGAACTAGATTGAGTGGTTGCCTGCTTCAATGGGGATGGTGCAACCTTGCCAATGTATTAGGTACTTCGCAGAAAAAATGGTAATGGGGGACCTCTCACAGACGCGCTGGTTAGCTCTATGCATTTATCGTACCACCCTGGCATAGTTGCTTTCGGGTTGACAGACCTGCATGTACGAAATTTGGATGCAACATATGCCAACTTCATGCGAAAATCCGGACGTGTACCAGTCTCTTCGTCGTGCAGAATACGCGCATATCCTTGCCTGAACGCTGCCTTCGATTGCTTGTGGTAGCTATGCCAACCTTCTGCACTATCCGACATCAGGAGTGCTGGTGCAGAATGCGTATGGTAGCCTTCCAATACATGAGTCGTGCATCGTCCGACATGGCAGAGTGCGCAGTAGATCATCGAACTTCGAGGAGCGTGATGCTTTGACAGGCACATGCGCAGTGGCCCTTCGATAATCAGTCGCCGTTCATACAAAACGCAGGCAGCTGTGAAGACGCCGACATGACGTGCTGATATGATAGAACTAAACGCCCGAATAAGCAGAAGTCTCCCAAAAGCACGAGTATACCCACTTTGAATGCCCTATTAGACACTCGTTGTCCTTCACGACGTCAGGACATATTGCTCGAATGACATGTAGGGCCTCATCGCGGGTTCTTAGCAGATCGCCGAAAGGTTGGCATTGAGTTGGATTCATAGTCCCGCAATTGCAACCCCGACCCTCGACGTAACAAAGCGGACAAACCACAATACCATCTCCGATCTTCATCTCGTCATTGACCGCAGGTAAATGAAGAGCACAGGACGTGCATTCGAAGAAACTCTGGAAGATGTCTGCGCCGCAAAAGTCGCACGTTATATCAGTTTGATGGCACGTATCGGATTGCGAAACATGCGGCATATCTTGGTGCTTCGATGAGTATTCCTCCCCAAGGACATCATCAAGCAACTCAAGTAAATGATGGAGATCATCAGTGACTCGCTCGAGATTCAAGTTTAGAGCGGGTGATGGCCGATCAGGGTGAGGAGAATTTGTCTGCTGTTCTCGAAGTTCCCGAAGCATCTGTGTTTGACAGTGAAGGGCGCGATATATATTCAACTTGACCTTGTATGTCTCCGGTCGGCATACACTGCATACCAATGTCACTGCACATGCGAAACACACCAGTGCGATAAATAGACGTACCGATGATATACAGGAAGTTCATGGTAAAGAGAATTCGACAAGCCCTTGAGAGTCATACGCGACCAGGATGTTTTCATCGTGATGCCACCATTGTTGATGACTTGGTGACAGCTTCTTGGGGGAACGAGCACTAGATCGCCGAGGTTTTGTTCCGCAATGTAGATTTTAAGCTTCGACTTCCCCAATTCTTTCAGGGTCACGACATGTGTCTCAAAGTCTAATTCCTCGTTCATCTCGTGGAAGAATCCAGACATGGCTGGTGCAGCTGAACTCTCTGTCATGAACCAGAAAGATGACCCGCCATTCTCAGTATAACACATAAGATTTTGGCCAGAGGATGCACACAGATCCTTGTGGAAAGGAGTAAACGTGTCCCCTACTCCGAGGTAGCACATCAAAGTCTGTACATCGCTCTGATCAAAGATGATTATCTGTGTAGCCACTAAGTATATCAAAGACACGAACTGACCGGAAGGTACTTGAGGTAATCATTGGTTCCGTGAGGGAGAAGATCGCTTGGAAGTACGCCAGACGTTGATAGCCAAGTGGCCCACTCATGCGGGCATTCCGCATCTTTGCCATACAGTCGTTCGGTTTCTGATGAAAGTGAGATGACATAAAGGGCGGCATGATACACGTCCTCACCATTTTCGCTAGCGTATTTTGGGGTCGCACGAAGTTTACGAATGAGCTCGGAAAGGGGCAGGTCGAAATCAGTCCAGTTGCGCACGTTACGTGCGAACGCCCCTTTGGATTCGCGCATCAGTTGAGTGGCACACGTTCTGCCAGGAAGAAAATCCCTTACCTGGTTCCCCATGCTTGTTGAGCCAATCCAACGTGAACAGATCAGCAGGCCAATTCTCGTGTTCATGAATTCCTTCAATAATTAACGGGACACCAGAATCTTCGTGCATCCGAATTGTCTGCATCAGCATCGGATCGCCAAAATGGACCCTGTCCACTGCACAAAAATTGGGCGATTTTTTGACCAACTGTGCGAGGGTCCAGCCTTTGGTGGAGATTAATGATTTGGTTAGGTGTCTAGTACCATCGTTGACTATGGAGTGGCGTCTATTAACGTCCGCACCGAAGGTTGGGCTACGCGTCGCATCTGTTCGCAGCTTCGGCTGTGATTTTGGAGCGGTGGTATCCGACATGGCAGTCCTTACAACTCCGTCCTTAAGATGCGTCCTTAAGTGAATGACCGGCGGGTAAGAAGCGTTTGTTAAATTATTTCATTTGACCCATTCTTATTACATAATTACGGGCGTACTTCAGCTATCCACGTCAAGCGTACTTATATTCTAACCCTTCCACCATGTCCAACACCGAGCAAGCAGGACAGGAACCAGAATTCGATTTCTGGGACTTTGTCAACTGCTCTGTATGTCATCTCCCGTTCACATCCAGCGATCGCGGACCACCCGTTCCATTTTGGATCACAGAATGCGGCCATGTTCTTTGCAACAATCATCTCAGTAAGATGCTTTCCCCCTACCCTCAAATTTGGTGCCTTGAAACTTGTATTAACTTTTTAATTCACCCAATGAGAGCCAGATCAGAGTTGTGCACAATGCAACGCCCAAAACATACAGCTGGTACCCCTACATCGAGATGTATGTTTGCTTCTGTACGGGCACATGTCTGGCTTATCTTTCGGGAAACACAGCTGGAACCCCCGATGTCAGACTGGTTTAGATCTCTCCCTTATTCACTGGATTCGATAGCGAACGCTGTGAAAGTGAGCCTTTCTTAAGTAGTTTCGCTGCCGTCGAGACTTCAACCTGCACCAGTTTCAACAAGACACATTCGCTGGTCTCATTCGTTACTATCGGCAAGCTTGTTCTCACCTTAGCCAGACGTGCGAACGTATTCGAGCGGAAAGAAAGGCTCTTCGAAAGTCCGTTGACCGATAGTTTGTAACACCGCTAATCCTCACCGAGAACAGAGAAGTTGACAGTTTGCGGCGAGAGGCGGAGCACCTACGCCGGTGCGCTTCTGGTTTCAACCCTGCTCATGCTCAAGAACCCTCAACTTTCTCCAATGCGAATGGCAAGCGTCCGATGACTGATGTCCGCGAGTACGTGAAAGACTGTATTCATGATGGAGATCTAACCACGCAGCCAGTTCCAAGGCAAGCTCCAGCCCAAGGTCCATCGTCACCCCAATCGGACCAAATAGGATCACCCTGCCGCTCGGGGAGCAACCAAATTTCACGCGTCAAGATCATGGACGAATTGCAAGCCAGACACGTCAGCCGGAACGACCTGGCACGAGTCGTTTTGCGGAGTAAGAACATCAATCATTTCCCCACTCGTTGATTCCAATGGTGCATATCAGACAATATGTGTACAATGGTGAACAGGGATCACATATGCAAGCTCCTCAGCTCTCTCACGAACAATCGGTACCTACTCGCCACCTGCGAACGTCCGGGGAACAAGGACATCGATCTATGCCACCCCCGCCTCCACCAGTACCCGGTCCTCGAGGTCGCTTCAGACCTGCGATGGGTTCAACGGATACAAGAACCGCAATGACGCCAAACACCCAGACGGCTGAACCGCAAGTGGCACAACAGCGGCCCCCTCCATTGGTTTCCAGGCCTCAACAACGCTCATTCGCAGTCTCGCAGTCCCCACTTCGCGCTAGCGACACCCACTTTACTGGTCAGACATCCAACCAAATGCGCTCACTCCAATCCAACCGTTTCATGCCACCATCTTCACATGGACGTTCGAACTCTGGCGCAGGTGCAGTAACATCCTCCAACGTCCCAGGGACCTCGTCTGGAGGACACAGGATGCCATTCGTTTCAGGGAGTACCAGTGGATTTGGTTGACCTTGACTTTATCATACAATCCTCTCGATCGTATATGCAATGAAATGTCTTATGTGACTCCTCGACAAAGTAGATCAACATGGCAAAACTATAAATACCCTCTCACATCAAATTATTGTTTAAATTTGGTCGTGATGTAAGCCCGGGCCCAATTGCGCCACTTCGCAATTGCAGTGTTGCACAGCCAAAATTTGGCTCTCGTGAGTGCCGCAGCAGCTCCATTTTTGCATCTCGTCTACCATGTCTCAGTACAGAGACCCATATTCTGACCAGCAGCAAGGGGGTCACAATCAGCAGTATGGTGATGCATCATATAATCAATACGACACCAGGCAACCACACCAGGCGTACGACCAAGGCGGCTATGATCCACATACAATAGGCGAGTACAGAGACGACCCCGATGCGAACCCACAAGTTATTGCCACATCGTATGCGCCGGCAGTACATGAAGCAAATCCTCATGATCAGCCGGGCTTTGCGAAAGAGACTGGACGGTGAGTCACTAGCTCTTTGAGGATCCCTGACCTACCTGACTCCATTTCACAAGCCAATCTCAGGATTTCAAGACCTGGAGAGGTGAGAACACTGGCGGCCTATGGACGAGGGTGAGCAAATTCAATGTCTCACTTGTTTGGTGGCTCACAACCTGAACGCTGTTTGTAGGGCAGTCGAGTTAGCTGTTTAGGGAGGTTCTGCTGTTGCACGTTGATGGTCGCTGTCTTCCTCATTGTCAGCGTACTGCTTGCGCTGCTTATGGTGAATATCGCAAAGTGAAATGACGGTGATATACTCAATGTTCTTGCAGTGGGTTCGTCCTCCGGATGCTATTGTTGGTACCGTAGGGACGTCTACCACCCAAAATGCGGTAAGGCAGCCTTACTTGATATTTTGAATGCTTCTTATTTCTATCAGGTTCAACTAGGCTCGGGAAGCATTATAGTCAACCTGGGCGTTGATATTTCGTAAGATGACCACACACTTTGCCTGATTCATTTCTTGACCGGAACTGCAGCGTCGCCAACCCAAATTACTTTGCCGTGTCTTTCAAGTCCATTGATGCAAAGGTAGGTCGAGTGCTGTTCACTTCATTTTATCGCTTTACAATTCATCAGGCATATTACCCTATCAATAATACTCTTGTCGGAACCGGCAACGAAACTGACATCACCTTCAATGCCAACTCGCAAACTAACTTCACATTTCCATTTGCGCTGGAATTCAGTACAAATATGTCTTCAAGCACACAAATTTTGACTGATCTCGCTACAAAATGCGGTGTGGGTGGTGGAGCAGCGGAAGATATTACAATCAATCTCGATATTACGGTTCGTGCGCGCGCGAAGTGTCATGCATAGAGTTCTCACTTGCGTTTTCCTTGTTCAGCTTGGATTACGCGTCTTATTCTTCGTGGTTTATCCGGTGGTGAACATTCCCGCCAGTTTCGCGTGTCCGATAACTGCTTCAGACATTTCGGTATGATCATTTTTTCCCTGGTGTAATTCGCGTTTGACCGTATCTCCAGAGTTTGATTCCATCCATCACTTCATTACTACCTTGATTCTACTGTGCTAGAATGCAGCCGGGCAACCCGCTTATGTATATTTTCTTGGACATAGACGTGCACATAGTTACACCGACTCTGCCTTCAATCTATATGAAGGACAGTCAATAACTTACTTTTCGCTGGATAGATTTCTCAGTCGCACTACTCTGTTTGAGGGAAAGTCAATAACTTACTATTCGCTGTATAAGTTTCTAAGTCACGCATGTGCAGTACTTAACGAACATTCTTTCGTCATAGTACTATCTTCCGACATCCTTACCATCTATTGGCACACCCTCAACCATTGCTATGTTGCCTGTTCAGCAAGGAGTTTAACCAAGCGCTAGATAGCTGGGATCAGTCAATGTATGGGTAGCGTGTCCAAGAACCTGGCGGTGGAGGTGAGTGCGCTCGCAAGTTTGAACACTGAAATGCATACAGGTTTGTCACACGTTACTACTTTTGGATGTGTGGGATAACCTAGAAAGAAGACAGTCTATGCTCTGATCACGGGAGACCAACTTCTGTCTAAGCTGACCGTCGTACTACCCAAACGCATAAGGATAATTGCTGGAGGGCCTCACAGGATTTAGGCGCGGTCCTCGGTCAACAACCCCCGCTGACTTATGTCGCTCCATCAGCCTGACATCACGGAGTCCCGTCCCAAACCCCTGCAAGCCCTCTTAGGAGGGATTGGCATTGCACTGTCTGTTCATTCTCTTTCAGTACTTAATGGATCTGCCCTTGGGGTTTCTGGGTTTGTTCACCGCTCTTTTCGAGGAGACAAAGCAGCGATAGCTTCCGTCGTGGGTCTGATTCTAGGTGGCGTTGCCGTTGGTATCATCAGTGATGTGGACACCCCAGAGCCCCAGACTACGTCTTCGCTTCTCCGAATGGTGTTTTCTGGGTTGCTCGTCGGTATTGGGACGAAGGTATGTTCAGCATTTTTTTCAGAAGGTATTCTCATTCATTGCGCGATTGGTCCGTAGCTAGCCAATGGATGCACCTCAGGGTTCGCCTCCTCGGTCTATCTGCCACGCGCATGCGTCTGATGATTTCTCAAGCCATATGATTTGTGGCTTATCTCGACTTTCTCTTCGGTATGCTTTGAACTCGGTTTCTCAGTGATTGTGGATTCAGCACATTCAAAGTTCCCTTGTGGCAACAGCTACGTTCTTTGCGAGCGCCGTAGCTACAGCCCACGTCGCTCACGGAAACGGCAGCCTTGGAACATCTGGGTCTTTGGATTGGGCCCTCGATGACCAGGGACGACAGTTTCTGGGTGCAACTCTTTCTCTTGGGACTCTTTGGTTTGCATACACGTGCTCGGCTCTCAAGAATGGCACCGGCAATAGTTCAACACTCGTGAGCAGGTAAATACATTCTTGCGCTAATTTTTTGTCAAACATCACCCAGTCTATTCTTCGCTATTTGGCAAGCTTCTTGACATCGTTGGCTTTCGCGTTCTCCCTCCGCCTGGGCAATATGGTCGATCCACACAGGGTTCTAGCATTCTTGGTGTTACCGTTGTCCTCGGCATTCGACCCAACCATGGTGTTCATCGCAGGAAGCGCTCTGCCTCTGGCTACCCTGCTTCATCGGTATGCACGTGTAGAGCAACCTAGGTTTGGTGGCAAATGGAACATCCCAGCCTCCACCAAAATTGACTGGAGGCTCATGCTTGGTTCAGTAATATTTGGGATAGGCTGGGGGATCGGTGGTATCTGCCGTACGTTTTCCGTGAACCTTGGCAGCAGCATTACCAACTTCTATTTCAGCTGGTCCTGGTTTAGTCAACTTCGGACGTTCTATGTATGCTGCTGTTGGTTTCGCGGAGTATGCGGCTTGGCTTTTATCCATGGGCTTCGGTGGCTTGCTTGTTAAGTGATGTGACCATGGTCCATCACAAGTCGTTGGATGCTGAATGTTGTAGTAACTAAGGATTATTAGGATTGTCTTACATCACAGCTCGGTCACAGCGCGTCGCCCCAGGACGAATAATGTATATCATACACTCCAACTACAATAGTGTAAACAATAACAAGTCAGGACGAATTAGCGTCTGCATAAGATCACCTCAAACACAGAGATTTATGTCATCTGATGGAGAACGTTCCCTCCTGCAAGAAAGGCTCACGCAGATGCAGGGACTGCTGATGGTCCTACGGTAGGCGTTGCAGATTTGGGAGAACCCTTACTTCTTCCCCACTTCACATAAACTCGTTCCCCATCCATGTCTAGGCCATTTGCCCAAGCTTCTGCTGCCCTCTCAGCAGAATCGCGATCTTTGAAGTTGACGAACGCACATCTAAAATGGGTCTTAGCTTTGAAACACCGCTAAAAAGCAGACATTCTGGCTCACTTTGATTTTGCGACATGAACAACCGACCGCAACTGTGACGAAGGTATTTGAGGTAATGAATTGGTGACATGAGTTCGTATGCTAAGTTCCGAGGCAGACGAGGGGAGAGAGGAAAGGAATAGGGAGGTCTATTGTGCCGGAGCGTCAAACGCTTTATCAGAGAGGAGGAAACATCTAACTCACGATAGTCTCGTCTTCTGGTGGCTTCAAACCTTGCGCCTCCGAATGATTGGCCATGATTTTTCGTGCAACTGGGTCATTGTTACCATGATATCTATCCTGAATATTTTGGTGGGAAAGCTCGTTCTCAACAGGTTTTTCATGCCTGGTAAAGCAAGCCTTATCATGGATTGAAGCAAGAAGGGAATTGCTTGTGAGCTCACCGGAACGGGCACTCGTCTCCTCTGTTGCACTCTCCTTTTACGAAGAAGGAGCAGATGTGTGGGCGGTTGCGCTTGTAATATGGGTTTGTCCGAGCTAGCTGCTTCAGCATTTCCTTCCCAGCAGATGTAGCCCGCGTCCCGACTTGCATCAAAGATTGATTTCCATCTTCCATCTGAGTATGACTTATCAAGACGTACGCTAGTCGATGCTAGTTATCAACGCACCTTATTCTCCATGTTCTGCGCATAGTACTCCCGGTTAATGTCACTGGTCGGTGCTTCGTTCTGGATGGCAAGGGCAGTGTCTCGAACTTGGGTCGGTAATCCGTATTCAAGGTCAAGAAGACATGTCTGGCAGACATTTTTCACTTTGGCACACGTCTGACATATCACAGTGGTTTTGTAACGTGCACCGGAGCCTGGGTTCCATCGAAAAACCGTGAATGGGCGAGCACATGTGCCACACGAGCGACCGAACTCTTGTTTCGACTACTCATTGAGCTAGGCCATCAGTATTCCGTGTTGGTCATAGAAGCCAAGACTGAGTACTGACCATTCGGATGAACGGGTTAGGTCCTAGACCTGGTCAAACGCGTCAGTTTCTGGTCTGGTCGCTTTGACTGAATCACAGCGTACATGTTTCACAAAGAATGGGAAATTCACTTTGCTCCCAACCTGCCTTGTTGATATCTGCCTTGGGCATCTTTTCTGGTGAATGGGGTGTTAGTAGGATAAGCAACGATGAAGTTCACTCGAAGAGTGCCAGGCACGTTACGTAATCGCAATTGTCAGCACCACATTGAATAGCACGACCGACAGGCTGTGCCGCACTATTTTGTTTTCATAATTATCTGTCTGCCCTGGACTTGAAACCATAAGCCTGACCTGGATGTAGGGTCACTCATGAACAAACTGTGATGATGCTTGTATTTGAGTGTTTACTGTTACATTGCGTATAACCATGCGGAAATGTAAGATACTGTACCGTCACACGTAAGTGATGATGAGCGACAAGCTGAAAGGCAGAGTCGAAGCAGTGACCACAACTTCTCCACCATCAGGGACAAGTTCCGACACTCTCTTCTCTAAATTCGGGCGCGTAGCCTCCTCCAGCTGGGGTGGTTGTTGGAAATAGATCGGCTTCTCTGGTGTTGCGAGAGAAGGTTTCTTAATCTGACTACGCTAGGGTGAGTCCTGGATGTCAACGAGGAATGAGTACATACATGTTCTGCTTCTCGGTCAACAATTCAATGAGTTGCTCGACAGTCCAATCTCGGCTTATTGACATCTCCAGAGCTTCACCGCCGCAGACAGGGCAGTGGTCGCGCTTTTCATGCTCAAAGGTGTACGAATATACTCCTTCGGTCCCAATGAGCATGAAGTAGTTGTTCAGATAAGCCGCTGAACTTGTTGCAATCTTGAAAGCCTCGTTGCAACATGAAGCTGCGAACACTCCCATCAAACAGATCGAGTAAAAAGTGGGTGCTGACATACCAGCAATGATGGCATTAGTAGATGCGATTGCAGGAATGACGTTCTTGACAACACCCTGCGTAAGTGACCAAGTCACGCCTTCAATCTTGAATTCCTTTGCACGAGCAACAGCAATTGAATACAGCCATCCGATGTGCTCAGGATCATCAGTGTCGAGTTTTTCATCTACTTGCGTGTGAAATGGAAGAAAAATGGGACGTGCAGCGAGACTGACCTCCGCGCGCACGAGGCCATTCTAGCACGGAAGCCCATTCTATACAATGCTCAGGGAGACGGGGCGTGTTCGCGATGGTGCAAATAGGAAATGTAGTTGGCTTGTTAAGCATATCAAGGGAACACTCATAGCATGATGATACAGTCGGGAGGATGACTCGAGCTTGCCCCTTAAAACCTTCTCACAGCTATTGAGGTCGCGCAGAAGGTGAAAGAGACATGCTCACCTTCGGTACCGCCATCTATGAGAGGCTTCAAACTCTCAGGATTCTCAGGATCCACTAGGTTAACGAGGGTCGCATTTATCCACCGACGCGCTTCCACAGAATCTAGACCACAGATGACGAGGTTAAACTGCAGATAATAATCGTCGTCCTTGTCTTGTATCTTGCCGTAGTACCTGCATACCTCGCGTCTCAAACATGGTGCGCAAGAGACTGCCAACTTACGGAGTGACTTTGACTCCCGGCACCCGTTTCATCACATACTCTGCAGCAACGAGGGCCTTTGGTCTTCCAACATCCGCGGTTCTTCAGGAGATTAATCCCTATTTCAGCACACACATACGATCTCACGATGTAACATACCTGAAGAGAAATTGACGATTAAGATTGCTGATGTCGATGGTGTCCATGTCGATGAGGTGGATGTCCTTGAACCCAGTCAGAGCAAGATTGGCGAGTATCTCACATCCCAAACCACCGGCGCCTATGACAAGAATCTTGCACTTGTTCCGCAAAAAGTCCTTCACCTTTCGTGCATCTTTTAGAGACGGGTTGCCTTGAATCTTTGTGGGATGCGCACCTCATCCCCAGCCAGGAAAGATGGATCAGTTCGGGGGCCAGGTCTGTCGAGAATCTGATCAACATGATAATATCGATCTTGCCAGTCACTTGAAGTCGCTGAACCATTCACATGTATCTCCGTAGTCATTGAGGAGAGCGAGAGGATATCAAAGGGGAGCTGAACTATGTTTGACCTGGCAGGAGACGCCCACTTGGATCAATATCTCCTTACATAATGAAAAAGTCTCTTCAAGGTTTACATCCATGGTGGATTCAAGATCATCGGTGACCTTCAGTGGGCACCAATATTTACGACAACGTCTAGTGCTCTCCATTCTCACAGGAAAGCATGTCCGAATCGATAAAATTCGTTCCGAGGACAAAAATCCCGGTCTGAGAGGTGTGTCCAGGTTCTTTGCAGCCTGGCATTTCTTGACGAGCAGCATCATCACTCAGACTACGAAGTCAGCCTCCTGCGGCTCCTGGAAAAAGTTACCAATGGGTCCTCCTTTGAAATCTCTGTTACCGGTACGATACTACTTTACTGTCCATTACGCTGGGACTCACTCATATGCTATTGAGGTACCGCTGTGCTTCTCAAACCAGGAGTCGTGTCCGGCGGTCCTATTATCCACGATTGCCCACTATCACGTTCAATAGGTTATTTTTTGGAGCCGCTGATCATGATCGCGCCCTTCTCGAAGAAGCCGTTTCAGTTGACCTTGCGAGGCATAACATCAGATGACAATGATCTTTCTGTGAGCAACATTCCGTCGCAATAAAATGCTCTCTCACGCCGGCAGGTTGACCTCATCCGTACTGTGACACTGCCGCATCTCCAACTTTTTGGTATCTCTGATGGATTAGAGCTTCGGGTGAGCCAGTTGTCCCATTCATGAAATTGCGCCTCCATATGCCTGTGCAGATAAAGAAACGTGGTGCTCCTCCAGAAGGTGGAGGGGAAGTGCAGTTCCTCTGTCCTATTGTCAAAGAAGTAAAAACTCTGGACTTCGTTGACCCTGGTAAGATCAAGCGAATCCGAGGCATTGCGTGCGTTCATCTTGCCTTTGCATGTAAGGTATACTATACTGAAGTATTCTCCCAGACATGCCGTCCGTGTTAACCCGCAATTCTCTAATCGCATGATCGATGCATCACGTTCGGTTCTCAACCGCTTCATCCCCGATATCTACCTGTACTCCGACGTCTACAAAGGAGGTGAAAGCGGAAAGTATGTGGCCCAATTGAAAACTCTTCTTCTGCTCTATTAATCCTGCATGAAGGTCGCCGGGATATGCACTAAGCTTACTCGCGGAGTCCACTACGTCTGCCATACACTGTTCTGAAGCCGTATCCACACCAGGCGAAACCCCGGAAGATATAGCTCTGTTGGCAACTAGGGCACTTTTGTCAGAAATTAGACACGGAGGATGTGTTGATAGAAAACATCAATCTCTAGTCCTGTTGATGATGGTACTAGGTAGTGAAGACGTCGGTCGATGTAGGATGGGAGAGCCCTCCGTTAGAACGTGCGCGATGATTGACTATCCTGCTTTTATCGCTTACATCATGATAGCATTCAATTTCTCCGTGATATCAAGATCTTCTTTGGCACCGTCTTCAACATCGCACCCGCAGATCCTGCAGATTCTTCCAACACCGAGTTGCTTTACTCGTGCCTTGGGACTGGCTACGTGAATGTGAACCGGACGCTGGGGTAGCAAGCTGTCCAGCAAAAGTATATGTATTCATGCTCCACGAGTATTTACGGTGCGCCGCCAGCACTGTGCCCAATGTTTGTTTCCAAGTCTAACAAACTCGCATTTCGAATAGTATTATGCGGCAAAGCGGCTTGGATAGCTTCTAGGAGTCAAACAATACATACTAATACGTTTACAACAATAGTTATGCCGGAAGAGTATCCAATAAAAGACCCACGAGAGCGACGAAAGCTGACACTGTGGTACACGCCAGGACGAGGGCGCTGATCCAGGCAGCCTTGGCCAGTGCAGCCTGGGCTGTGGTTTTGATGATTGTAACGTATGCAGCAGCTTTTCCTCTACTAAGCATACTGGAATTGCAGAAGCATTTATCGTAGAAGCCGGAATATTGAAGAATACACGTCAAGACCACCCAGATGGTATTTGCAATGGCCAACAGTTCACCCATCCTTCGCAGGCAGTGCGAGAACGCCAGAGCAATATGTGCAGACAGTGATGCTTGATGGGAATAAGCTGCTGAAGGATACTGGATATCAGGGGCATCATCCAAATGACAGTCAATACAGCTCCATAAATAAGGTAACTCAGAGATCGACACCCATGCCCTGCTTGAAGTCAGCCGACATATCACGTATACCAGAACAAACGCACTGTCGTAGGAGTGAACCACTCCACTATAAACGCTCCTCCGACTGTTCCCCATTGTAATGCAAGCGAAGCGCATGACGCGAGAGCCATT
>QFEN01001214.1:0-11153 GCA_003316125.1 Auricularia polytricha
GCTCGCATGGCAAAAAGTGATCAGGCAACGGGATTTATCAGAGCCAGAGATGTTGTATGTACTATAAAAAAAATTGACGTGTTGCATGAATCGATAGTTTCAGACTCGTGACGTCGACTGCCTTTCTAGCCATGAGATTACGACTCCAGACAGACTTGAATATATAACGGTGGATGAAGATTAAGTCGACTCCAAAATTGTACTGATACATTGCGTGAATCTGCCACGAACGAGAAGTTTGAAGCTGAAATTATTGGGCAAAGTCACAATATCAGTGAACGACAGACACAAGTCAGTAAGTAACAAATGAACACTCTTGTCATGAACAACTCGTGGCCCATTTGAGATGTTGACATCGTGACAACGTTGAGTTTGGCCAAGAATAGAAATTACGGTGGTGTCACCATAAATCTTGATGTTTTTTTCAAGCTACTACTACTTACAGCCGCATCTGCGCTTGCAATGCCTGCCTGGACAATCATCTCGCCACGCGAGCGAGACTATGGCCATCCCATGCGCATCAAGATATTCCGCATCATGAAAACGGTCTACCACATGTTAGACCCCCCAAACGAGCCCTTCGAAATCACTGAACTAAACCACATCGCGACCCTCGGGTACGCAGTCTTACAAGAAAAGCCACAACCGACCACCCTATCAAGCGTCGTCATCCATTTCCGTCTCTCCGCAGAGTCTGTTACGCGCTTTGCTCTCCTACTCCATGACATGCAGATCGAAGACAAGGTGCACGACGTGCGCATTCCCATCCCTAGCGGGCTTGCGCCTGACGTGATGGATATCTATGATTTCGTTTTTGCGATGTCGCAGAAATGTCTCATGTCTTCTCGTGACTTGGACCATTGGGCCCAGTGTGACCTTGCACGTAGGGTATCGAAGCAACTGCAAGTACAGGTAAGGGCCGACCAGTACCTATCCATTATCATGAAGCGAACTGACTTCGGTAGAAATACCACGAACGCCTTCTACGACAGGAGACGGATGGTGCCGTAGCAATTGCCCATTTACAATCAGACTCTTCTCGATGTTTCATATGTGATTCCAATCTTATCCACTGCAACAGCTGCCAGGTCGCATCGTGCGAGTCGCACGAATGCCGTGGATTTTCTGATCCCCCTTTCGCGCAGTGCGTCAGACACCAAACTGAGGTGCTATGTTTTCCATGCCTCCAGGAACAGGGGTCCAAGCGGGAGCTAGAAAAGTGTCCTGGATGCAACTCTTGGTGCTGCGCGAAGGATATCTCCTCATGTACCGGCCATCCACTCAGTATCCCGCCCATGCCTCGCGTACCCAGCATCAGGTTCATTGCTCCTGGCTTGATTATGGCCTACGCTGAATCTGCACGCGCTCACCCCCCCAAGCGCGGTTCCTGCATGGAATGCGACCTGCCCGGCTGGCGTAGCTGCCGAAATAAGCTATGTTGGTCCCATTCGATCTGCCCAGAGTGCACGAGTGGCGGTGTAACATGTTTGTGCGGGGCAGTATGGGCATGCGATCTCTGTGCGGAGCACGATCCTAGCGTGTTCATCCGCTGTCCGCGTTGTCACCGGCCGTTCTGTTATGGTTGCTCTTACATCGACGACTGTGTCCTGTGCAACAACTCGAACCTCTGTCACGACTGCGCCGAAGAAGATTCGGAAACGGACGACGAGGAGCTGAAGGAAATGCTTGCTAAACTCGTGGCGTCGTGCGGGAGTTGTGAAGTTAAGATGTGCGATCGCTGTGAGTCGCATCTGGCAGTTTCGTGCGCGGTGTGCTCGAGTCGGCTTTGCGTGGCGTGTGTGCGGGATGCTGAATGCTTGTGCAATCGTGTATTATGTGATGGGTGTGTTGCAGACCATGGGTGCAGCGTGTGCTCCCAGAGGCATATGGACGATGATGATGGATCTTGACGTATACTGGCAGAGCAAAACTTAAAAGACCCTGCCATGTCGATACACAAACCTAAAGCGTCGCATAGGGGATTTCCGCTTGATTTTATATACCCGATTGAGGTGTTCTGACGAGTTATCTGATTTTCCACTTTCTGCAATTTGGAGAGAGAAAGGGTTGCTTTGCATTTCTCAGAGACTGCGATTCAGTGGCCGTAAGTGAGTGCTGTTCCTCTTATGGTCGATGTTGCTCGCTGTGCATCGACTTAGACGTATGTGCCACAGCATCTGGCACCAGTGATTTCGATGCTCCTTTGAACGCTGGTGGCCAGAACTATGCCACTTAGATCTAGAGGCCGTCAGAAGGAGCTTGGAGCAACTCACATCCCACCTTGAGCCTTCAGCAATGGCATCAAATATTGAAGCTTGGGCCTGCTTGTACTGGTACTGAACCAGATCCGGGACTGGTGCCCTATGGATCGGTGCTACGATCTTTCCAGGTATTCGGCAGCTTGATTTCAGCCAAATTTCAAGAGCACGTTGAGACATCGGGCTGCTTCAGATCGAAAGACTGAAAAGGGATCGGAGAAGGACCAGGAGGGAGGTTCTTCCTGTGGGGTGACACCGTTCGTCTGGAGAGCACAACCAACGCCAACAAACAGATTGCCAGCACATGACTGTCCTCTATCGAGGGGGTTATGGCGAACTTGAACATGCTTTACGATGAGACATGCCAGGAGTCCAGTGATTTGTCACGTCATTATGCCATGTGTGCCAAAGATAGACAATCATTGCCCTAGCTATGGTATGTGTGACTTTGACTGATAACAATGAAAAGGTCCCTGTGCATGTGGCATACTCACCCACCTGCATGCTATCATGATAACGTCAAGCTAGCAGCGTGCGCATGTTGTGCAACTGCCTCTTCTGAGCGCAGATCATGTATCTTTTCGGCGGTATTGTCAAGCTGGTGTTTTCGTACATATGGGAACTGAGTACTGGATCACGAGCACTTGGCGAATTTCGGAGTTTTCTCTGATTGGCGGCCCGTCACTTCCCGACTTTGTTGACTGCAGATTCGACCTAGCTTCCTTGCCCAAAAAACTTACGCCGAAGGGGAGTCGAACCCCTGCCGCTTGCTTGGAAGGCAAGCATGATAACCGCTTCACCATCGGCGTGCATGTGAAAGCGCTTGGTGCCAACACATAACAATATATGATATCGGCCGGGATGCTAATCGGTTAACGGTTGACCCGGATCTTATCATTCACAACTCATTCACTTCATCACTTCATTCATCATAATGTCTGGGTCGACTTACTGCGGTTGGTGCTGATATAAATCTATTGGAAAAGGGAGACTGACTAAGTTGAACGCAGCGAGGGCACACGTGCAAAGGACGTTCGAACAGCTTATGAATATGCTTCCATCGCAGTTGAAGGAGAAGGTAGCTCAATATGATATCCCATAGATTAACGCTTAGCATCGATTGACGCGAGCAGCCCCAAGTCATTCTTCTTGCAGGAGGAAAGACACCCTTCCGAAACGACACAGATCGCGAGCTACCATTTCGCCAAGAGTCTAATTTCTATTACCTCTCAGGGTGCTCCGTCCCTGGATCATTCCTTCTCGCTCTGTATCAGCCTGAACAAGTGAACGCTTCTACAAGGCTGAGCGTCAAGCTATCTATCCCGGAAATAGAGGTCGCAGACCTTATGTGGAGTGTTCCACCGCCTACAATCGAGGAAGCAAAGCAGCTATTTGACGTAACCGACATTACGTATAGCTCAGAGCTACAAATTGCCATTGATTTACTCCTTCAGTCACATCCAGAAGCTGTCTTCCATACCTTGCCGCGCAACTCGCCTCTATTTCCCACTTTACCTGAGGCGTACACGACGACTATTGTTGCATCAGAAACCCATACCGCAACGGATGCATACTTACTCTCTTCCTTGCACAAAACACGATTGATCAAGGATGAGAACGAGGTATTAATGCTCCGACGCGCAAACGACATCAGCTCGAGGGCGCATGAGACCGTCATGCGCGTTTTGGGCGGCATAGTACAGGGTAAGATTCTTCAGGGAAAGGGTGCAGGCATCGATCGTCCTCTTCTTCCCGGAGAGTGGTTGATTGAGAAAGAGGCGGAGGCGGAGGCGATCTTCGTTGCGTCATGCCGGCGTGAAGGGTACGAACTCACTAATAAGTACTGATGCCCGACAACTCACCAATAATACCAGGGCTGTTCATCAGGCATATCTCCCTATCGTTGCTGCCTCCAAGAGAGCCGCTACGTTACATTACTGCTGTAACGATCGAGAGTTCACCTGGGGACCTGTAAAGCCACACGATCACTTGAATCACGGTGCATTTGCACACGGTCCTACACCCGAAAGGCAGTTAGAGCCTCAGGTACTCCTTATTGACGCAGGATGCGAATGGGATTGCTACTCTGCAGACAGTGAGTGGCAGCAACCAAGTGTTAAGGCAGCTCTGAACTTCTGTCTTCAAGTTACACGCACGATGCCTGTTGGAAATGGCGGAAAGTTTACTGAGAAGAGCAAGCAAATATATTCTCTTGTGTTAGAGATGCAGCAGGTAGGTCTCCCCCTATCCATCCTTTGTACCGTCATGTAACACTTGCGTAGCAATCTATGAAAACACTCAGACCTGGCGTCCACTGGGACACCATCCAGCTCCTCTGCCACCAGATTCTTGTGGAAGGGTTCCTTGGTCTCGGACTGTTCAAAGGCTCGAAAGACGAGATTATGCGCTCTGGAATTAGCTCGGCCTTTTTCCCTCACGGAGTCGGGCATTCGCTAGGAATGGATGTGCATGATGCCCCGAGTGCAAGTAAACCGGTGAACAACACGACTATTCCACAAGACAACGTTGGGCACCCCAGTTTTTACACGTACCTGCGGCTCCGGTTGCCGCTCGCAGAGGGCATGGTTGTTGTAAGTTCGAACCTTATGTGGATTATTCGCCTGCTTACTTCGATAGACTGTTGAACCGGGAATCTACTTCCATGAACATCTACTTAAAGCTGTAGAGGAGTCTGAATATGTGAACCGCAACTTATTGAAGGAGTACCGCGAAATGGGTGGCGTGCGCATTGAAGATGATATATTGATCACTTCAGATGGGTGCGAGAACCTCACCAAGGTCAGGAGTGATGTTGAATGGCTGGAGTCGGTGTGCTCTGGGGAGATTTGAATGCAGGAAGTCGTTTATAAGGTATTTACTGTGGATAATGGTTCCAATGAAAATCGTTGGAAACCCGCTGATGCTGGATGTTTGGCAGGAATTGAAATTCCACGCAGCTAATTTTATTGAGTGACTTTGATTCGGTACAAGATTTCAGCAGCGACTCCACCGAATAATCTAGGACAATAAATGTAGCTTCTTCTAGCCCCAGGAAAATATCAGGGTGGTCGCAATGTTCTGCTCTCATCCATCGCTGCTGGATTTACACACTTATCCCCAGACACGAACACTCGAAGTACTAATAGATCAAATATCATAATGGAGCTATCGACGGATATCCGCCGGATCCTAGATTTGGTGCTGCAATGTATGGTTAATATACGGAAGATAATGCGCCACGGCAGACGAATTCGAATTCCAACGTTTTTCGCTTGGTAGGTTATGGAGTGCCATAGGGTGAGTATCTATCCAGTTCAATATTTAATAGCTGATCTCATCTAGCTCAGCAGTGCTGTGATGCCCTCCAGCCTGAGAATACATGGGAGAAATAAAATGATATTTCATTCCGCCGCTACCCATTCGCTTTTGTAGCAACCTTGTTGTTATCTGGCAAGGTGACCTCTCCATCCATAACCAGGACTTCGCTGAGGCGGCAACGAAAGAGTCTTGAATTCTGGACTGTTTTTCCGCCAGTTCTGAGGCTCTAATAGATCTTTTCAATTACAATTTCTGTCCGTCCTTCCTACATCTTCGCCGCGAGGTTCTTCCATCCACCAGGCGCAACAAATCAGCCAAACCAATAGTTGATCTTCCAAGGTTCTTCTGATATCCTCGCCGTGAAATTCTGCCATCCCTGTGCACCATGACTTCCAAATTCCACTTCGGACACTTTTCTGTGTTGGACCTCGACATCTAATTTCTTGGCCTGCCTCATCCCGGTCGTGAATGAACGTCTTCAACTCTGTCTGAATTCATCCACGAAAACATTTGTGCGTTTCCTCGCTAACCTCCTTCCACTCTCTTTGATTGTCATGTGATGTATGTCATAACTCCTCACCTCTGGATCCATCAGCAAATACAACAGTATTTGCCGATTCCTAGCAATGATCGTCTTCCTTTGTCTATCTGGCTAGGGAGACCAACGGGTTCCCGAGTTCCCGGAAGGAATGGGTCTCCCCAGCCACTCAACTACTATGTAAGACTGTCATTCTTCATCGTTTCACTCGATCCCCCACTTTTTTCTTCTCATGTTGACATCATTCTGGACCTCGGCCGGAGTCTGTTCTCCAGTGTACTCAGGCTGTCAGTGGCCATTTGCACCATGCTATCTACGTATGTCCATGGTACAAAACACACCTTCGCTCGCAGCCTACTCATCCTTTTGATGGGTTGGTTAAATCACACCCTCAATATATACGATAAAGATACCAACAGCCTTTTACATATATTTCGCTGCCAAAGCTTGCACCACACTCCACGAGTCGCCCACTATTTCTCGATTCACCGTCTGGCCCCACATCTGAGCATCCCACTGCTCCCCAATCACAAGCATGGCATTTGCAACAGCCGTTGCATTGTACGCAGTGCCATTTGCCTTCGTCTCGACTAGGTGGTCTACAAAGGTCATCCATCGTGGAACGTAATATGTGCCAACGAGGCCGCCCCACTGCTTGGATGCGTAATCGTTGATCTCACCTGTGGGACCCCACAGCGTGATCTGGTTCCGTGCGTTGTACTCAAGGAACACAGCATATGACGCGTTTCCATGCGACAAGCTCCTGGCTGCACTAATCCAGTTCGCGAGGAGGAAGTAGTCGTTGGTGAGCAGAAGCTCGTCCAAATCATACAATAGCTGCAAGAGGGGTTGGCCGGCTGCGGCGCTAGTTGCACTGTTGGATGAATTCGATGTGTATGTGGCAACAAGCGTTTCGTAGAGGGTGATGAAGCGGTTCGCGAGCAGCTGGCGTGTGATATCCACAAGATCGTATTTGAACTCTGGAATGCTCAGCAACGATTTGGACTCATAGCCTGCTTGTATGAGCATCTGCAGGGCAGGGACGATAGTCGTGTTCGTATCGTAGAAGACCAGAGTTGGGTGGTGTCCCGTCCGGTTAACAAGCCCGCTGAGTGCGGGTGCTAGCTCCAATATACTCTTCACGGTAGCTTGCGAAGATGGATCTCGGTTGCTGTAGACCGTTGCCCCCAGTATCTCCCACGCATTTACAGCAGATGAAGGGAGGTCAGAGGTGTAGTATCGCCTTGATACCCAGGACGACACATACGATGTCCTGTTAATGGCCGTTGGAGACCAAGCCTGGTCAAGCAGAACATCGTAAATAATCTCGTTCCCTTCCATACCCTCAGGCGTCAAGCCCATGCCAACCATAGATGAACCAGGTGATTTCAGAGCGCGCAGCGGCTCCGCGGTAACATTCACAAAGTTCCCTTCAAAGCCCATGTTGCCACCATAGTCGTGCAGCTCGCACCATACCCATTTCTTTCCGTAGTACGAGCTCAGTCGCTCCCATTGAGGTTGCGCCTCGCTATACAAATCAAGGATGATCATGCTATCGTTGCCCGGGATGCCGCCGAGATATGCCTGCACGCGCTCAGTGGTCCAGAATGTTTCATCGCTGAAGAATAACCAGCCTTGCATAAGCCATATAGCCTCTGGGTCGGCTGCTCGCAGACTTGCAAACGTGGCTGAGGTGACGTTCCGAAGATATGCGGGATCGCCGCTGTAGGGATCATTCTCATTGTATTGGTCCAACGTGTAGATATGAGAGACGTTGCCGTACGCGGCAATCTGTTTGTCGATGAAGGACTTTTGCAAAATTGCAAAAAGGGGATCGAAAGGTTCGAGGAATGAATCGTTGGTGTATGTTGAGGGGAAGCCGCTCCATTGACTGCCGTTGACGATAGATGCGTTTGGATACAAATTGTGCAAAGCACGGGGGACGAATCCGGTGAACGATGGGAGAACAGGGGTCATTCCCAGCTCAACCATACGGGGAATGATCTGCTTTTGCAGAGCGAATTGGTCGTTGACCCACTGCGTTGGAAGATCGCCGCTCCAGCTGCCTTGTATATTACCAAACCTGTTCCATGCCTGAAAAGCAGGACCAGACAGAAAGCCTGCGATTTCCGCATCAGTGAGCCCAGCCTCTCGAAATACTTCCACCAGGATATGCTCGTAACCAACCCAAGCCAGAGGGAGGTTGACACCGCGCAACGCGAGCCAATCAAGAAGCAAAGACCAATCGTCGAAAGTGTAGAATGCAGTCGTGTAGTCAAACGTGACCGTGTTGAAGAAATAACGGTACGGCACGATAGCACTTCTGGTTACCAGCTCCTGGACGCTGGGAAGCTGGCGAGGGAGCTGGTCAAGTCGCGAACCTGTCCACCAGATATCCACACCACCGAATTCCGTGACATAGCTGGTTCGTCAATATGACAATTTAAGACAAGCTGCATTGCTTCAATGACTGAAAATTGACGCACGTATACAGTCCCCTTGAACAAGCACTTATGGTTGTGCACTCGATGTAAATTTTCGCGTTTCTATCTCCTTCATCGTGTGACGTATCACGTATTTTGAACGTGTCCACGTCTGAGCTGACGGTTGTCGATAGATTAAATACGAACGCGTTGGAGTGACTAGGCATGCGCCTTTCCACTAAAGCGTATAGACCACTAAGGTCATCAGAATGGGCAGAGGTGGAGATAATGCAAGCAACCACAACTAAGAGTAGGGTGGACTTGAGTCTTGCGAGAAGCCTCATGGAGACCTGATAAAAGTAGGGTTCAGATCTTGATCGGCGCTCGAGGAGAGCTTTGGGGGTGAAGAGGCAGAAAGGAAGTACTCGTACTTATTTATATCAGGTTCAACCAGACTACACATGATCACGATTCAAATATTCACAGATGATCGATGATCACCTGTTGACTCCGAGTGCTTGTAGATCGGTAATATTGTATTGGAAACGGTAGCATGTCGTTGAGATGATGAGAGCGTGAGGTCCGCGGTATCAAAGAGATGCAAAGTTCTCAGCAAAGTTTGTAAACGTTCAAGAGCAGCTTCCGAACGGCCCACGTCGGACCATAGTTAGCACGTGTTCAGTGTCAGAGCGGCCCGGGAGGAAGACAAATGTGGCCCTGTGCAACGATTAAGCTTGAGTCTCTTCGACGGTGTATACCAGTACTTACATATTTAGATGTTACGCCAGACCCATCTCGGACCTACTTAGGAGGACCATGAGCAGAGTTTTTTAATTTCAGAACTTTCACCAATTAAGTAGTAACTGGTACCACCAGTCTCGATGTCTGTATGATATATGATAGAACACCTCGACAATATATGATGATATAGGTACGTCGACGAATTGTTGATCGAATAATAATATCTCTACCATGTATGAGCAACATGAATTAGTTGTAAGGCAAGTATCGTAAAAGGGCTCATAATGAAGGCCACCCCAGCTAGCCAAGCATGCGGAATCGGATAATAGTCCGTCGACCCTGTAAAATACGGTGCGAGTCGTCAGGAACAACCGCGACCTCCAGCTCCCCAAACGCCGGTTTTATGTATGGGACATGTGAGGACGAAGTGTCACTTTCTGAGGGCCTAGAAGGATCGGTGTCCTTCGAGTCTGTTGTATTGGGTAAAGCACGGAGGGGGACGATCAGCTCTAGGACACATCTGTATCGCATTATTACCCCTCCAGACTTGATTTTAAAACCTTCCGTTGGCCTACAGGGTAAGCGACATCACCCGTCCGATCACAGCTCGCACAGCTAGAAAACACTTACTTAAATTGCGTGACGAGTGCACTATCAAGCTCCTTGACAGCTGAGACAGCTTCCTTTTGCATCTCTACCTCCTGACCGTGCTCAGGACCAGACTTGCCTTGGTCGTTTTCCTGGTGTCCCCGCTGGCCGGTCACCGTCGAATATTCACCATCAAACGCAAACATCATGGGATCAAGCCTCAGCAGCGCTTTCTCGCCTGCTGTCTGAAGCTTCACGCGCAAGTACAAAATCTGCGCTTCCAAAAACCGCTTCAGCATCGCGCTAAACTCCGACAGCAGCACGCTGCGGTTTTGAAAGGCAGGAAAGGGCGAAATGTCCGATGATGAAGTCTGCTCCACCGGGTCTTCCAAGTCTAGGATGGCTCCGACGGGCGACCGTCTTGCTCTTGCGCCGTCACGAGTACGCATGCGGCAAGCTCCACAGCATTTCCACCGGTATTTGGTCACAGGCGGTAGCGTTGTGTGACAGCGAGGAATAGCGCAGATGCGCGAGTCTTCTGCTGAGGCCACCTCGTCGGTTGGTACCTGCATCTGTGGTCAGCAATGCAAAGTTAAAACGGAATCCTGAATGTATCCTACCTCCAGAAACGGTGTAGGATCATCATGAACTAGAGCAGACTCACGAGTGCTTATCCGAGCTAAAATAACAGATGATTAGCTTGGGCGATTCTAGATATAACAATTGCGCTCACAGAATTCCTCCATACGGCGGCGTGCTTTCTCCATACGAATCCTCTGGTACACCCGTTGGTATCTCCGGCAGGAATCACAGATCTTCCAGCGGTAATCCAGAGGCAATACGATGTTACAGCGCTTGATGGCACACACGCGCGCACTGGCACCGCTAGGAAGTCGAGACGCGAGCAAAGGGATGCGAATCTTGATCATGGAAGAGTCTTCGGCATCAGAGTCCGAATCGACCTCTTCGTCTTCAGAAGAGAGGTCCGTCAAGTCGCTGTTCCATCCGGAGATGTAAACCTTGGTTATTTCAGGTTCCACGCCAGCGTCTCTGCCACACTCGATACTAAGTGTACTGGAAGTACTCGCGGCCGCCGCGGAGTTGATGACGACTTGTCCATCGGAAAGTTCCGACAATGGTAGTTTGTCGACAGCATTAAGGACTGCTCCCTGTGGGTGTGAAGCTAATACTTCTGGCTCTCTGTTCGTTGCAAATCGATCCACCACGGTTACCTCTAGTGTATCGTGTGAAGGAAACCCAACACCATCCATGGCCTCAGCGGAATTT
>QFEN01001214.1:11241-36154 GCA_003316125.1 Auricularia polytricha
AGCGCTGCAAGCTGCATTTATAGCACCTTTGCCATATAGCTGACGGGGACACGGTTCCTCCACACCCAGGCGTTTCACATGTGCGCTTTAAGAATTCTTAGTCTAACACTTATAGGATAGTGATCGGAAATCACTGACTTGGACTAGCTCAGGGCTTGGAGAATGGGCGGTAGTGCTGAGGGCCAGGGGTGAAAGCTGCGAAGGCCCACGTTCCAAGACAGGGTCTGGAGGTGGGATAGCATCACCAACAGTTTTTGCTGCCGAGTCGACAGAACAGGCTGCAAGTTCCTCATCCTACATGGCGGCTCAGACTCAGTAATCTCGAATTCGTATCTCACTAACCTCAGGATACATCAACTCGAGGTCCAAATCATCGTTGCTTGTACCAAGTTCCGCAAACACTTCCTGTGGGGGCTGCACAAGGGCCTCAGCCCTCTGTGCAGCATCTATATCCCGCTTCAAGTCGCCGTTTTTCAACTGCATTCTAGACAAGCATACAAAAAACAGTTTACCTTGACCCTCGAGATGAGCGCCCCAGAGGGAAGTTCATCCCTCTTCGTGCGCATTGGGACAGGGGGCGGTTCAGGCGCTCCACGGCCAAACCCTAACCGCAGACATGCATCGCAAAAATTGAACAACTGGTTGGGTGCTAGTTGCGCACCACAGCCGAAGCGCATACACACACGCATGGGCGCCACGACAACCTGGCGTCAATCATGGGCGAAGTTCAAATAAGGGAAGAATTAATGAATACTCACAGGGACAGGGGGAGGGGCAACTATTTCTCCACGGGAGTTGAAGAAACACGGGCGGGGAGGGTCGCGGGGTTGTTCGATGCTGGGTGAGTGCGGATTAATGCGCCTAGACGGCTTCCGTCTCATGCCTTCTTGCTGCACTCGACATGCAGGGCAGAGTGTGTAAGAGGTCGAGGAGATCCTTGGTCCATCTACAATCATTTGGCACGAAACACATGTCGAAAAGAACCGTTCCTGGTAACATTCAGGATGACGTCAAAAGTTCCAACAACCCAGTATAACCCTGCAGGCACATTCACAAAACTCACAGATTGTCCAAGCCTCGCGGTGTCTTGGTTTGCCAGGTGAGTATGTCCGGGCGAAGGAATGCCCCGGGCTCTGAGCGGGAACTGGCAGTCGTCACAAACTATCCATGGAAAATCTTGTGGCAAAACGGAACCACACTGTTGGCATATCCGGATGCGAGGTTTTGGCGCTTGCGATGGGATGAAAGCAGGAGCAGCAGGAATTCTCACAGGATTTGTTGTGGGGCCTTCGTTCAGTAACATGCCTCAGTACTCCAGTATTGTACGGCTACTACGCAATATTAGGGTCTGCCATGCGTCAGCATCATAAAAAGCTATAGGATATCAACTCATCTGGAGACATACTCAGCACAGATGATACATATCAGAAACAGTTCAGAGTCAGAGACTACACCACCAGCAATCAGCAGGTGTTAGAGAGAAGCAAGGGTCCATCTGTTGAGAACGGAGCTTGCAAGCCAGGGTCAGGCGATATCATTAAAATTGACAAAAAAAAAAACTAATATTCCCGATTGGATCCTCCTCGCAACCTAGGGCGTCGGCCGCGTCGCAGTACATAATTAATTGCTATCAATAACATCACAGCCGAGTACTACGACTCGGTCCCGACCTTTCTCTTCGTCATGTCATAGCACTCCAAAGTCACACTCGCCAAAAACCCAGGTATACACTGCTCCTCATTCACCCAGAATCGCATCAGCTGCGGGAGATCTTGCGGACCGCCTTCACCTTGCGCAATGAGCTGCATCCTCGCTCCTTCTCCGTTCTCGCCGGGCTTCGTCAAAGGTTGGAACACAAATGACGCAGAAAGATCGTAGATCGACGTCACGCGGACTTGCCCGTTGGGGTAAAACGCGAGCTTGAGCCCGAGTATAGACGCTATCGCTTCTCGGAACTCAGCGCTCTTTGCAGTGAACACCTACCGAATCATGGCCACGGTCTACCATCAGTTACTGCAAAAAAACTACAGGGAGGGTACACGCACCTGTTGTAAGCGCAAGAGTCGCTTCTCTTTCTGCTTTACCACTTCCTCAAGCTCCTTTTTTTCCTTATCGAGCACCTCCCAACTTTCCCTGGGAACCAAATCGTCGCGCGGGGCCCGGCTGTCGGCTACCACCGCTCCGCTGCTCTCAAGCTCATGCAGGCGTTTGATGAGCGCTTCGTTTTCGCTCTTCAGACGATCCATCACTGACTGTCGTAGATCAGTCCACTGCTGCGCCGGATTGTCGCGCAGACACAGCACACGCATGCCTGGGGGGACGTGGTTCCCCGCACCGATGTTACCGCGGAGCTCAAACAGTGTTTGTTCGAGCTTCTCGATCTTGTCCTCCTGCTGCGTGAGATTTTGTTGCGTTTCTTGCAGAGCTGGATGTATGTGTGGCATTGAGCGAGGAACGAGATAAACATGTTTCTGTTGAGTCATACCTTTCGTTGCTTCGTCTGCTGCGGCTGTCCGTGCGTCAATCTCGCGAACGAGATCCTTGCGTGTGCGCTTCGGTCCTCCTATAGCATTATCAGCCTCGGCAACATCCAGCGCACTCTGTAACCGAGAATTTTCGGATTTGTAGTCGGCTATAGACTGCTCAAGATGCTGAATCCGGTGCTGAGAAAGGTTGTCTATGGTTGGTGACTCCCGTGCGGCTGAGTCCTCGGCAGTGAAGCTGGTCTGCAATAGGGTGATGAGCTATTAAGAGACTGGTCCAGAATACAAACACGTACGACGAGGGCTTGGAGGAACCTGGCTTCTCGTTCCGCCAGCTGAGCTCGTTGTTCTCGTCTTACTACCTTTTCTTTCAGTGTTTGCACCTCTGCTTGTAGGGCATCCGCAACCTCCTGAGCTTCGGACGCCATCTTATCAACGTTAGATAGCTCGGCCTCGCGGCGGCGAAGGAGTGCCATGTTTGCACCATGTTCCTCCATCAATCGTGCGTTTTCTAGACGTAATGCTGACAGATTTTGCACCACGGAGATGGAAGTTTGTGATGATGTGTTGGATTCGCTGGTTTTACTTGCCCTACAATACATAAATTAGCTTTCGAGTGAGGAGATTGGGTGGGCACTTGCCAATCTTTCCGTTCCTGTCGAGCAGCTTCGACTTGAGCTTCTAGTTTGGCAACTTTCTCTCGAAGCCCTTCCATGATAACCACCTTGCTTTCCAAAGTACGTTTTTCTTCTCGAAGGACTTCTACGCTGGTGTGCCGGTCTTTGTACCGTGCAAGTTCAGTGGTGAGTTTTGCGTTGATCGACTCGAGCGAACGGAGATATCCTGCTTGTCGCTGCAGCTCATCGCGCACAATGCTCCAATTCTCGTTCTCATCGGAACTTCTCGCAGAAGAGTCAGTGGCAGCATGAGCATCGTCCAATTGTTGTTGCAAATTCTGGACTGCAACGCCTCGTTCCTCTGCCATAGCTCGAAGGTCTGCGACTTCTTTCTCCAACGTTGCGTTTTGACGAGCGAGAACTGAAGACTGCAACTTGTGAGAAGCAAATGATTGTGAGTGGCTGCGAGAAAGGTTCGAGCGTTCGTCCTCGAGTTCCACAAGGTTCTCTCGAACAGCAGCGAGGGAGCTGCGTAACTGTCGAAGTTCTAAATCTGCCTTGCGCTACAGAACAATGGTGAGCTCCAACGGAATGTACACGGAAGTGATGCACGCACCTGTTCCTCTTCTCTCTCCGACTGCTCCTGCAATTTTTCCTCGCGCTCCTTCTCCTCTCTCTCCGCAAACCACCTTCTATCTCTTTCTAGCCTTTCTATCGTGATATCTTTTTCACGGAGTTTGGTCTCGAGCTCAGATTTACTAGCCTGTGCGGCGAGCAGCTGGCGTTCGAGAGAGGCGTTTGCCATGTGGGAGGTGAATGCATTAGAACGCTGCTGGCGCTTTGCAGTCGAGTGCTGCGGGTCTGTAATTTGTTTGGGGTCAGGTTTCTCTGGACATGAGCATCCCGAAGGCGTGTCTCCTCAGCGGGAGGGCCAGTGAACTCACCCCGTTCAAGCTCTGCCATTAGGGAGTCACGTTTAGTGGTAGCTGAACGCGAGGACAGCAATGAACCCTTCGTGGCTGTCTTTGAGAACGTTGAACTGCCATTGAACATCGTCGACCGTCGCTGTCAAAGCACGTTATAGAAGCAATCAACTCTCTGTTTGCACAGCCACTCATCAAAGTTTGGTTCTCATTTCCCTAGCCTTCGAAACAGGCCAAACAATAGCTAGGCTCCACCTTCAACACTTCAGAACAGACAGTACTCACCATGAACTCAAGCGAATCCGAAGCAGGCGATGATCTGTACGATGAACTCGAGGCCGACAGCAAGCGCTCGCAGAATGATGACAGTGGCTACATAATTCGGAATGTTCTTAAGCTTCCCCGTCCTACAACCTACACGACACAGGCACTCCACGGTGCGCCTCTTGCTTGCTATTCTTTTGTGTATGGATCCTCGTTGACTCTGTTGCAGAGCAGATCATTGGCAGCGACATTAACTTGGAACCGGAGTATCAAAGAGGTCCGTGAAGTCTTTTCTATAATTTAGCTCTAAATGACTAGAGCTGTGTTCTCTTAGACATTGTCTGGTCGGAGTCGAAGCAAGTAGGCCTGATTGACTCTATACTGCGCAATTTTTATATTCCACCTGTGATCTTTGGTGAGTAATAATACCTCGGCAGGCCATGTAGCGCAGCGCTTATATTCCCCGTCTATCCATCCTCCAGTTTCGCATCAGCACTCAGATGGCTCGGAAACGAAGACATGTATCGACGGAAAGCAACGGCTTACTTCAATACAACGGTGCATTCCCCCGATTATTCATCTTGCTGAACGACTGACCGTTTGTCTGTTTGCCGCTTCAGGTTCATGGATGGAGAGGTTGGTTATATTCATCTGTTCTGTGCTATTCGGCTTACAGAGTTTTTAGATTTATCGTTAGTGATTAATATCCTTCCGTTTCCGGTTCTAATTGCCATGAACACTCGGTAGATAAAGACCCGTAAGTAAAAAAAAATCAATTCTGATTCCCTGTTTTCCATTAAAATTGTACGGCACAGACAAACCGGTGACAAGTATTGGTACAAGTCAAACGCTTCCAACCAAGCCGGGCGGTCTGCGAGTTACATTCTGCCTGGCAAATATCAACGACTCTTCGCGAATAAGCAGATCGTATGCATAGAATATCAAGACCTTGCTGATTCTGAAGAACGCGAAATTTTCCAGGTAAGCTCTCACCACATTCCATAATTACGTCGTTCATCCGAGTTCAGAGAGTACAACTCGGAATGGCCCTCACCCCTGCGGGTCAGTGCATACTTGACTGACATTCATACTCTTGGCTCACCCTCTTTGTAGAGAAATTGCAGGTGACAAATACTCCTATGGCTGCCTTCGTGCGGAAGCTAGAAGTAGAGTATTTCGGAGTAGACAAGCCTATGGGCGGCAACACCCTAGATTGGGACCGTTCCCGCGGCGGGGACTTCCGGTGTATCGCCCAGGCGCTCTATTGCATCTCAAAGTACCCTTCCCTCCAGTCCGTGGGTACCGTTCTGCAGATAGAGAAATGGCTGCACAATCCTACCCGACGGGTCAAAAGCAAAAAGAAAGCAAGTGACGACGACGAAGACCTCACAAATGATGAGCTCTTCCTCTCATGCATCCACGACACCTTCCGCGTCTTCTCGCAGCTAGTCAGCGACCGAGATCTGTGCTCTATATTTCTACAACCCGGCTGGCGCGTTTCGCCCGTGGAGTTCATCATCATATGTCTTTTGATATCTGTGGAGAAAGATAAGCTGCAACTGCGCGCACTCGCAGAGAAGCTCGGGCGCATGCGGGAGGTGGTGCGCGAAGAACATGTAGATATTCGGATGAATGCTCGTGTCGCTAAGACGTTGCTCGATTTTGTCAAGGGGGTTGGTGCTCAGGTGCAAAGCACCTCTGGGACGAAGCGGAAGCTGGAGGAAGAAGAAGATGTACTGCCACCCAGCAGACAGCCAAAAGCCCGACGACGAACTGAGACCCCGCCAGTCCTATCTCCCTCCTACAACCAAATGAACTTTGTCAACCCTTCTATTCTTGGCGCTCCCACTCATCTACCGCCACCGCCACGTCCAACAGTCATTCCTGACAGACTGGCAGCCCTTCGCGATGCTAAGAAGTCTATCTCGAATCCTTCCCCTCCACGCCTCCCGCCGACTGCACCTGCTGCTCTACGGAATGTCGGGCCAAGTAGATAGCGTTGTATGTTGGCGGTATGCGCTCGTGGAATTTAAGGAGGTATAATGTACTCACTATCATGGCAGATTTGTATCATATCAGTACCTTGTTGTGTCAATTAACCGATGGCGTTGGTGGGGTGGTCCTAATTCGATGAAGATGCTATTATTGGTGGGTAAACTTGGGGCGGCCGTGCAGTCCACATGCACACCCACCACATTTGGAGTATTGGGCTAAGATATGATAAGGACTGACGCGGCGGCTTCCGGGGATTAATGTCGTATTAGAAATGATATCTGTAGATTATGATCTATCGTCTTCCCAGATTCAACATTGCAACACCTTGTCAAGTACGATTTCAGCACAATTCAGTTACGTGTACACATGTGAGCCTGGTAGCAGGCACACGATATCATAAAACTTTTCTGCATGGCATGGGGACTACTCGGGGCAACACAATATCCTACGTGATTGAAGCTGGAGCGCAGCTGATCGGTCAACTGCGATCTTGGATGATACGAAAAGTTTGATCACTGGGGCAGTGGGCTCGTGCTCAGCGGACGTCGCGCTGGTCGCCACTGGATGCCCAATGCACAGGCAGCTGGAATCATATTGCAGTTCTCGTACGCGTGTAACTGCCAAGGGGATCCAGACCGCTGGCTGCTGGATGTTCTTACAGCCTGAGATTTAATAAATGCCTTCAATTGAGCGGCTTCTCTGAAAGCGAGCAAGATCCTTCGCTTATTTCGCTTCGGTCTATCCACGCGAGCCCGTCTGACTGGCCGAAGGTGGGGGTTCTGTCCCTAGCCCCGGGGCATCATCAGCATGGTACGTCCAGGGCTGGGAAATCCACCGTCAGATTCTACAATATTTGAATTTACTCATCGTTTGACCAGCATGCTATTTATACAACTTCTCCTCGTGTCCCTTCTCATTACAAGAAATAGTCATCCTGAATTAGGATGAATGTTTCACGTCTGGCCGAGGAAACGGATCTACAAACTCCTCAGGCTACAGTTGGCATGTTGGCATGAGATTGAAACCCCAAGAATACTCCGAAATTCCTCTGGCACATTTAGGTCCCTTATCATCAAAGACCCATGCATATGCGAATCTGCTCCCGAAGCAGTTTAAGAGGGTTACCAGCTCGAGTCTAAATATCGGGACTCCCATTCCTGATATCCCCTTCTACTGTAGTCATTCTTTCAACATGGCAGTCGACTCTCAAGATGACCGGTACAGCCCAACCGACTTCGAAAAGAGTGATATCAAGGCTGAAGGCGAGTCGGTCCAACGCCTCTCCTTCCAATACTTATCTTGGTGCATAACAGAGGTCCTCCAGACCATCGCTGACTTTGACGATCCCAACATCGATCGTGACGGTGCCATCATTGGAGTTCTTGGTGAACCTTGCCGTATTTTTTAGTCTTAGTACACAACCTCACAATTTATGTAGAGGATGATTCTCCATACCCAGAGGTCCGTAGTGCTGTAGCCAACACAGATGATCCTTCTATCCCTTGCAACACGTTCCGCGCATGGGTTATGGGTATGCTTGTTTTTTTTCTCCGTTGAAACAAATGCTTGACGCTGATGGCCATGACATGCAGGCATCGCATGGGCCATTTTGATTGCTGGCCTGAATCAATTCTTTTTCTTCCGCTACCCCTCTGTAACTATCTCGGGTATCGCAGCACAGTTGCTTTCTTTCCCTGTAGGTCGCGCCTGGGCAAAGGTAAGCTAGTTGATTTTGAGATGTTTATTTATCATTGACGATGAACCGTGTCTGGACTGAATAGGTCCTGCCAAATGTCCGCATTTTTGGTGTAAAGATAAATCCTGGACCATTTTCGATTAAAGAACATGTCTTGGTTACTATCATGGCCTCCGTGGGTGGATATTGTGCGTGCTTTGAACATGTTATTTCCGCTTTACAACTAACTAGAGTTCTCAGCTGCCTATGCTGTACGTCTCTCAGCTGTGGACTTGCCAACAAGTATTCACATGGTGTCGCTTTCAGACTGATATCATTGCGGTCCAACGAGTCTATTATGGACAAACTTACAGTTTCATCTGTGAGTTCCTGAGCAAGTATTGTGAACCTTCACTCACGGAATGTATCTTTATCACCTTGTGGTTTCGCTTTCTTGGCATCTTCCCAAAATATCACTACCTTGACAATCTTCTCGATTGCCGGGCTTTGTTGCTGATCATTCCCACATGTATGTCCAATTGGTCATCATGGTTCATGGTCCCTTTTCGGTCAATACGCGGACATGGTTGCGGGGAAAGACCAATGGATGGTGGTCATGTCTACTCAGCTCATCGGTTTTTCGATCGGTGGTATCTTGCGGCGATTCCTCGTGCAGCCTCCCTCGATGAGTACGAATTTAGCTTCCTTCCCACCTTAAATCCGTAACTCACCTTGGCACAGTATGGCCCTCCAACCTCGTGACGTGTGCTCTCTTCAACACACTCCATTCACAGACATATGCTGGCATAGGCACCCGCGGGGGAATTTCACGTGAACGCTTCTTCTTTTATGCATGGTTGGGTGGTCTCCTGTGGTACTTTGTACCTGGGTACCTCTTCCAGGGCCTATCTTACTTCTCATGGGTATGCTGGATTGCACCAGACAACATCGTCGTCAATCAGATGTTTGGGTATGTGAGCGGAATGGGAATGAGCATGGTCACATTTGACTGGGCTCAAATTACTTACATTGGTAGGTTCCTGATCACATCGTAAGGATTGTGTTCTAACTATTGACCCCAGGTAGTCCGCTTGGTGAGTCACTGAACGTTCTTTGTCGGGGAGAGGCTCAAGTCATGACCCACCTTCCACAAAGCCACACCATGTAAGTGGGAAAAAAAACCCGTCAGTCCAGACCTGATTCTCTTTTGGCATAGGGTGGGCCGAGGCAAATGTCGCGGTCGGTTTCGTATTCTTCTTCTGTAAGCATTCTCGTTTCACCGCGTGATTTTCTCTGCTAAAAGGTATCTAGGGCTCGTTGTCCCTGCGTTGTACTACACCAACACCTGGGACAGCAAGTATATGCCGTATGTATTATTTTATTGCGTACCCAGCGCACCTTGATAACATGGTCCACCGCTATTAGAATTTCCTCGAGGACAGCGTTCGACAACACCGGCGCCTCATACAACATCACCCGCATCGTCAACTCAGATGCCTCTCTTAACTTGACTGCATATAAGGAATATAGCCCTCTGTTCCTCTCGTGCGCCATTTCCACTGTATATTTTATTGCAACTCATGTATCCCGATCCAGGACGACCTTCGCCATGTCCTACGGCCTATCGTTTGCCTCCATCACATCAACACTTATGCACTGCTTGCTGTTCTTCCGGAAACAAATATGGGTCCAGAGCAGACGCTCGATGCACGAGCAGCCCGACATTCATGCTAGGCTTATGACCAAGTACAGACAAGTGCCAGAATGGTGGTACATGATCATATTGAGTGTGTTATACCTTGGAAAGTTTTGGATCATCCCGCTGATTTGTATGCAGTGACGATGTTTGTGATTGGTGTGGTCGCCATTGAGGTGTGGCACACCGAATTCCCTGTTTGGGCTTTCGTTTTGGCCTTGACTATCGGTGATTCACCCCTGTCAAATATAGAATTTATGGTGATTGAAAGACTGATCGGCTTCTACAGCATTCGTTTACGTCATCCCCATCGGGATGATTCAGGCCATTACCAACCAGCAAGTTGGACTGAAGTGCGTGAAGATGATCATTAAATGTGGCCTTCTGACTGAAGCTGACATCAACAGCGTTATCACTGAACTAATCGTTGGATATGCCCTTCCTGGCAGGTGAGTCGCAAAATAGCTGTGCATTTGACAATCCAGCTAATAAATCGCATCAGGCCCATTGCAATGATGATGGTAAGGATGTTATATTTACCATATCGGGAAGTGAAGTAACGCTTTCCCGCTCAGTTCAAGACCTGGGGATACATCACCATGGCCCAAGGTTAGCCTTCCTACCTCGTCAATTTACCCGCGTTTCTAACTGGAAAACCTGTAGCTCTCACTTTTGCTTCCGACTTCAAGCTTGGTCACTATATGAAGATTCCTCCGCGGACCATGTTCTGGGGTTAATTGTTTCCATCTTCCTACCATCGCGCACCCCTGACTGAATGTCGTACAGGTCAAGTCGTAGCTACTGCCATCGCAGGAACCGTACAGCTTGGTGTGCAAGCATGGATGTTTTCCAACATCCCAGACATTTGCAACCCCCACCAGAAAAACGGTTTCATTTGTCCGAGCACAGAAGTCTTCGGTACCGCCAGCTTTATCTGGGGGGTCATCGGTCCACAGAGACAGTTCTCATTAGGCCAGGTCTATCACGGTGTGTAGTTCTTGAGCACGTTGAGTTTATGTGGACCTGAGGCTTCTGTACGAAGGGCTTGTATATTTCTTCCTCATCGGCGCTTTCTGCCCGGTCATCGCATGGCTAATCTCGCTCAAGTGGCCAAATAGCTTCATCCGTTATGTCAAGTGCGTCCTCTCTTCTCTATCAAGGCACACTTCTCACAAGGCTACATGAGTGCAGCTTCCCCGTTATCTTCAGCGGTGTGGGGTTCATTCCCCCAGCGAGTGCGCTGAACTATGTCCCATGGGCAATCGTTGGATTCATTTTCCAATACGTCATCCGGCGTAAACACTTCTCTTGGTGGACAAAGTACAATTGTAAGAGGCCCTACTGGTCTCGCGTTACCTTTCGCTGATACAAACCTTTTACCAGATGTCCTTTCGGCTGCCATGGATTCTGGTTTGGCCTTATCCGTCATCTTGATCTTTTTCTGCCTCCAATACCCCAACAACGGCACAATTGCACTGGATACCATCCAGTCGTGGTGGGGCAATACTGTCTTTTTGACCACGGCTGATGGGATGGCTACGCCGCTCTTGACACCACCAGACAGTGGTACTTTTGGGTGAGTCGCTGTGTTCGCTGTATCTTTCAGCAGCGGTCTTACGGGCGGGTTGCAGTCCGACGACATGGTGATTACTACTAGTTTGACGATGTGATATAGTACGAGATCTATGTATCAATATGATCTAATTCTAAATTCTTGACGAACTGTATGATTTTTTCTTGACGCGGAGGGTTGAAATAATTGCTAGGCCATGTGCGTAGTGATCTGCGCAATTCCAAGTCTTTCTTTTCCCTTCTGGAATAGAGCTGATAGTTGACCCGTTTTTGACGATATATTACAGCTGTTTGCATATGATGGCAGTCGGATCATTTTTTCGTTCAATTAGGAAACTTGGGACTTGGAATTTTTTGGTGATTCACTGATAGTTAATGCAGCAAGCAATCAATGTCTTCGCGATCCAACGCACGCACACGACCACGGAGTGCTCTGTGAGGCTGAGGGTTGACGACATCATCCGTTTCCCACCAGAGCTTCAAAATGCGAAACCAAGTCTGTTCCGAAAATCCGCAGCAATCCAGGATGTCTCAAAAGTTCACGCGTTTACGTTCGAATAGTCGTATTGCTGCGAGTTTGATACCCGGCTGATTCTGGGAAATGGCATGTTGTACTTCTAGTATGGTTGATAGTACGATTTTCACTGAGTCTTAATTGAACGAAAGAAAAAGGCGCGACTGCCATCATATATGCAAACAGCTGCAACCCTAACCCAAGTATGTCTATATAGAGATCACAGGTGACAGCGCCTTCTTATAGTAAATTTTGGCTTCAACCACTCGGAACATTGTCAAAGAAGATCAGATTATCGTAAATCGGTGTTTCGTGTTTACACCGTCAAGCTGGTCTCTCTGCGTTCGTGGGCGTCCTTTCGGACCTCCTTCCCATTAGTCTTAGTCAGAACTGCGAATCTGATGTCACGCAATCGCGGGTGGCGCGGGAGAGGGAATTATAGCCAGAACCAAGATGATCGCTACCACGGACACGGTGGTTCCAGCTACCCAGCCTATGGCAGCTCTTATAGGCAGCCGTACGGAGACAACTACTACTCGAACGGATACTATGCAGGTACCCAGCCAAGTCAGGGATATAACTACTGGCGCAACAATGACCCGTATTACGCCCCAAACCAGAACCAGTCTCCCGTCAACTACAATCGCAGTCATGAACATGCTAATGACTACTATCACGCTGAAAGTTTTTACAGAAGACAGCAGAGGCAACGAAGCAGCAGTCCGCAGAGACATTACCATTCACGTGCTCAAAGAACTGATTCGCCTGCCCCATATGTTGCTTCG
Source organism: Auricularia polytricha (assembly GCA_003316125.1). Lineage (NCBI taxonomy): Eukaryota > Fungi > Basidiomycota > Agaricomycetes > Auriculariales > Auriculariaceae > Auricularia > Auricularia polytricha. Next base: position 23,766 of record QFEN01001214.1, read on the forward strand.
CCTTTGTTCCGCCGAAGAACACCCGACTCGAATCCCATTCCTGCATCACGCATGAAATCTCCAACGTCACATCCCCCACCGCCTGCGGAACCAGATCCAGCGTATATGGCACTCTCGCTCAAGCCATCACACATCGTCGACAATCCTCGCGCCTCCCGAAAGCTTCTCATACTAGATTTGAATGGCACTCTACTCATTCGATCGCAACATTCACGCGCACGACCGAAAGACACGTATGGCAGCATTCCCACTGGCCCAGCACCGCGCCTTCGCGCAGTGCAGCCGCGTCCTTACATACCCGCTTTTCGTGCGTATCTTTTCGCGCCAGAGACTCAAGAATGGCTGGACACCATGGTCTGGTCTTCTGCACAACCCCATAGCGTGGCGGACATGGTCGACAAGGTTTTTGGTGACGTCAAAAGCAAGCTCGTCGCAGTTTGGGACCGCGGGAGTTTGGGACTCACTAAGGAGGACTATCGTGAGTATTTAGCCATCAGCCCTTGATGTTACGCTTTACTGATATTATTGACAGACCGAAAAGCGCTGACGACCAAGGATCTTACAAAGCCCTGGACATTACTTCCATTAGGAACCAACCCAGCAGAGATCGCGGTGACATCAGAAGCGGATTGTGCCGCTGAGCAAGCTGGGTTGGCTCCTTCGGTGGCACACTCCGCCATGACCACCCTTCTGCTGGACGATTCTCCTCACAAGGCCCGTCTCCAACCATACAATCACATCTGCATACCCGAGTATACTTCCTCATTCAGGGAAAAAGACCTTCAGCAGTTTCAGCGCGAGAAGATAGAGGCGGCTGAAGGACAGCAAATGCCCAAATCTAAGAAACGGAGACGGAAACGGATGAGGGATGAATTTGTGCCAGACCAAACCGACTCAGCCGAGATACTATCACCCTTCTCAGACTCTGGTCTGAATGCAGTCGGTTCTACCTCAGCTCATGTAGAGCTGTCTTCCATCCCCGTTCCACCTGCAGAAGAAGCACGCGTATCATCTCGATCACCTGCTGAGCCCTATGATCCCACAATTCTTGCAGTTATAGGTGTCCTGGACGAGATTAAGAAGCAGAGCAGTGTTGCTGGGTGGATACAAGGCGGCGGGCTTTGGGATATTGTTTCTGTTCCTGAGGCTAGTAGAGAACTTATTGCTGCTGCATCAGCCTCGGACGCAAGCATTGTCGAGGATCTCCGACTACCAACTGATCCTCAGGAAGCGCCGCTCACGAAGAAAGAGCTTCGGGCAGCACAGAAACTTACAACCAAACAACGAAAGCGCACGGAACAAGCAGCATCGTCTGCCGCACAACCCATTCTTACTACCAACAAGAAAATTATCCAGGCCGGGAATGATGAATCTACCGCCACTGATATGTCGGTTGAAGATGTTCCTGCTGCTGCGTCAAGCGCTGGTATAGAAAGAGTGGGAATGTGGTTCAGTGATGAGCTGACGCTGACTTACTGGGTTTGGAGAGGGCGCCAGGCGCTCGACAATTTGGGAATTGAAGCAGATCACGGCGTAACCGGGTAGGGTCGGACCGTGTAGCTATTAATAAAACTACGCCGCACTTGCCTATGACATTGTTATTTTAATCTTCGTCAGGCCTCGTTACGTACTGAAAATCTTGGTTTGTCCCATCATCGAGACTCGTACTCATATGCAAATCACAGGAAGTAATTATTACTGGGAATGTCTTGGACAGCAGACACCACCCATAGCAGCCAACTGGCTATAATTTTGGGTGTCATATATTCGTAACGCTACGATTGCCAGTCACCAATGACTGGAGGAGAAAGCGTATGTGACAGCGGTTCAAGTTGGTGTCAATCACTGTCATTATTTTTCTTGATCACTCACAGTGAACCTTAAAGCGTGGTTATCAACGTCGTCAGCCATGGAATAAGACCCAGACATTTATCCGAAAGTCGCAGGCTGACTTGAACGAGTTAAACTTGGACCTGGTGTTATTTAAAACCAGTCTGCTCCAATGCTGCACCAGTCCCTCGGGCGAAAATTCACTCTCCTTTAGATTCACTCTCCTTGAGATTCACTTTCCTTTAACTCCACATGATGTTGCTCTTTGTGGCAGGCCTCTTACTAGGGTTGTACAGTCAGGCAAGGGCACAGAACCTTACAAGTGCGCAGATATCCGTTATCAGCCAGCGACTGGCCCAGGGCGCAGTTCACAGGTGAGTATAGGCCGCAAAAAATCTACATTGGGTATCTCCACGAAGTTCTATGTTCTACTCGGCGATGGCCCAAAAGATTATGAACCTCACTACCTCATTTATTTTTGCAGCTGGGAGTATGGAACGCGAGCCGAGGCTCTCCTGGAGCTCAATGCGCCGACATACTCTGTCGTGTCTTTCAACCCTGTCCCACCTCCCCAGAGCATTCCGTCCAATATAACAGGTGCGCTTGGTGAAGTGTTTACGATCGCACACAACATCGTGGTCACCCGAAGCTTGTCCAATATCACTGGTCCCCAGCCCCTCATCAATGATTCGAGCGCAGGAGATCCAGCAAGTATCGGTGTTGCCGTGTTACTTGCTAACTGGACGGGGCAGGGGGCAGTGGATGGATTAGACTATGCAGGAGCCGCGCAGGACCAGCTCGACTACCTGTTCCAAAATGTGTCTAAGACCAGCGACGGTGCCTTTTCTCACAGAGTGGACCAATTACAGCTTTGGTGGGGGTTGTGTGATGACGCTCTCGTAAATAGCTGATGTTCTCTCACAGGAGTGATTCCGTTTACATGGTTCCTCCATTTTTGGCATATTATGGAGTCCTGACACAAAATCAGACTATTTTGGTTGAAGCATACACACAGATCAGCTTGTACCGCAAATATCTTCGAGACACGGCAGCCGGAAATTTATGGAAGCATATACAACTTGGTCAGACAGGAAATGACGATGGGCACTGGTCGACAGGTGTGCAGGTTCCCTTGAGCGTAGAATGAATCCCTTAGACAGTTCAATGACAGGTAATGCGTGGGCGGCGGCAGGCATGATACGGGTCCTTGGGACTATTCAACGGTCCCCGTACGCAAATTCGCTCAAGAGTCAACAGACTGACCTTGCCAATTGGGTGGGCGAGATTCACGGAGCAATGTATTCCTACATTGTGCGTACAATATCAAACCTGTCCGGCAGAGTATGTCTCATCACTAGATCAGAACTCCAACGGATTGTTCTATAATTACGCTGATAATAATACCACGTTCTATGATACCTCGTCAGCTGCGTTGCTGGCCAGCACGGTCTATCGGTTGGCTCTCCTTTGCAATGACTACACATACATCCCCCTCGCTGAACAGGTTCGCAAAGCGCTCTTAGCTCCTGCTGGCACCACTATTTCCATCACCAACACCTCGACGACACCAGCGCCAAGCACAACATCCGCACCTCCTGCAACGGGCACAACCACGCCTGGCATGCTCCACTTGACGTCGGAAGGATGGCTCACACCCGTAGTGAATCCGTACTCTTATGGCGCGCAGGGCTCCGACAGTCCAGAGGGACAAGCGTTCATCCTTGAGATGCAAGCTGCATGGCGTGATTGGGTAGCAGACGGGTCAAAGAGTGCGAATAGCGCCCACGAAGCTCGGCCTCATGTCTTATTGATAGGAGCTATGGTGGCCTTGCCCTGGTTAATGATCGTCATTTGCTAGTTAAGGTTTCGTCGCAGACTATTTATGGCTGATTTATTGACACTCGAGCACATATTGTTTCACTAGAACCCTCACAATACAGTTCATACGGTATGGTGCATATTAGCTTTATCTCCAAGCCAGAGGCAAAACGTGGTCGTTATGGTCTATTATAAACGGGTTGCAATAGGTATAATGAATGAAGCCAGTCGGCAGTGCAGTGAAGTCTGAGAAGCATGCTGTCATGATGATGAAAAAGGCTAAACATGCTACAAGATGAATGAATTCGTCAAGAACGAGGACATCGCATGGCGCTGATGGGACCGCCGAATACCTCCTAGCGCCCTGATTGATGCCTAGAATATCGAATGAATACAGGAATGGATGTAAACACTTAGACTCGTGACCCACCCTGAACCACGTGGTAGTTGCCATTGAGCTATTACTCACCTACGCCTTTCTACCCCGTTGACCCCAGCCACCGTCCCTTCCTCTCTGACCGTCCCACCCGCTCGAATCTCGCCTGGAATCATTACGTCGATAATCTTTGTCATAAGGCCCACCACCTCTCGAGTAGTCCCATCGTTCATAGTCACTATATCGTCGGTCATCTTTGAACGATCCAGTAGAGGACGCAGAATGCGGTGGTGCAGTTGATACGCCTGTGTTGATCGGGGCCGGTGCAGTCGATGACGGCCTATGTGGGAGGGAATGATGCGAAGCAGGCTGAGTCCCGCTTGAAAACCCGTTTTGTGATGGGCCAAGCAAGTACAGCGGAGCTTGTGGGCCTCCCTGGGAATACTGCAAGAACGGAACCGGCTGCATGCTCTGCCCAGAACCACTAACAAACACGCCCTGCGAGAATTTCGAAGGACCAGGGGCAGAAGCACTAACCCCGCTCAAAATATTCAAGCCTGACTGCACAGCTGCCATAGCTTGTTCAGGCAATGCAATAGGGGAGTTCATTGACATTTGTTGATGAGGCACCGCGAGTCCATGTGCCCGCAAAAGAGCTTCAACCTCCGAGGGGTTGATTTGGAATGGTTGCCCCATACTGTTATATAGCGGGTTCGGATTCTGTTGTGGCGGAACAGCGACAACCGGTGGAGATGGCCCACCATGGCGAGGATCACGCGTAGCTGTCGAGCCATTCACATCAAGATTTGACACGGAACTCATACCCTTATGCTCTGCGTGAGGAGCAACAGGAGACTGGGCCTGTGAACCACTATTTGCTCGAATAGCCTCTTTCGCAGCTCGAATAGGACCAAGTCTATCAGCCGCTGGTACACTGGATGGAATCGCGGGAGAAGTGTATAGCGAAGCGATACGTGGCTCCGACTTTACCACTGGAGAAACCTGAGCTTCAGTCCCAATAGGCGCAGGGGAAGGTCTGGTAGGATTGACCGAAATCGCCATGTTCGATTGGAGGGGGGGTGCTTGTGTGAAAGGTGGCGACGGCCTGGTCGATGTCGCGGGAGGAGCGGGTGTCGGAGGTGGCGCATTCGCCTGCACTGGAGCTTGCGATATTTTTTTAACAGGTGGTCGAGAATCTGGGGAAGCTTTTTTCTGCTTTGACTGAGATACTGCAGGGACAGCCAACAGTTTTGTTGCCACAGTTTTTGACTTGGATTCAATCTTGTTTTGGGAAGCAGATCCTGAAGACTTTGATTTTGAAGCTGTATGCAAGTAGTAAATCAAAGGTTTATCACAAAAATTTGACAAAACGGCTCACTCAGAGATGCAGCGGGTGGCGCCTTGGAGGCAGTTACTTTGCGAGGCATTTCCTCCTCCTCATTGTCATCATCATATTCCGCGACCCTCTTCCGTTTCTTGGCTTGTGTAGGTTTTCCAGCTGCAGGTTTGTCACCTTCCCCATCGGTTTTCAGTTCTGATATTTTGAGTCTGTTGCTCATGAATAACAACATATGCTTGGTGATTCTGCCATTTGCCCGAATATCTTGGTGGTCATCGCGTACGTCTTTGCGCATCTTTTCAATGGCAGAGGAGAGCTGGGTGAGCGACAGCCGATCACGGAAGAGGTAAATTAGGACACCGATCATCACAAACTCTATGGGAGAAACTCGAGTGGGCTTGTTGAGCGAGCGACTGTATTTCTGGTCCCGAGCTAGGACGAGGAAAACACGGAACGTGTCTAGCAAGTCCTCACGGAGCTTCGGAGAGACAGGGTCGCTCTTTAAGAGCCATTTTTCAAGTGTCGGAGCGGAGGGAACAGTGGGCTTGGGATGGTTCTCAATGAGGTAGCCTATAGATGCCATACACTGGAAGTCACGTCCTCGTGCGTGACCCCAGTCAAGGTAACCCTGAAATCCATCTTCGCCTAGTACTTGGTTTTGAATCTCCCGAATGATCGTGGGCCAAGGGCCAACAATTGCTTGCATGCGTTCTACAACGTGTGAGTCAGTTTGCCGTATAATGATGCGAAATGCAGTGTTGACCTGCAGGAGTGAGCGCAACGCCTAGTTGCACTCTCTTAACCATCCTGTGAGCTAGTAGTATGCAACGAGGCTCCAGCACTGACCTGAAAAATCTCACGCTCTTGATCTGGATTGATGTCACTGTACTCGACGCATACAATTTGCTTGTTCGCAAATTGATTGATAAGTTGTCTCGGAAGGAGCTTTCGCCTAGTATTAGTGGCGCTCGATTTGTACCAAAGCCTTTCGTTTGTGAACCTGGACAGTATTGAACAATGTGCATCAGAGGGGGCCTAGAGGGACGTACGAATCTTTATCTGTAATGGAGTGAGACAGTGAATGAGTGCATGCAGCAAAAGCATGTATCGACTAACGTGGTATCTAGTAAATCCAATTTTAGCGAGGCGATGGCACTGCAGATGATGGTATTACAAACCTGTCCATCTATAAACCTGAAGTTCATGGTGTATCAGCGAATTATTCCCGTTTAATTACCATATATACCTCTGTATTGAAGTCAGCCTTTGTTTCCCATCGATACAAGTTCGCAGTTCACTGCCATCATCGGCTGTTGATACCGCTAGTTATGCACCTCTAGTCAATGCATGGGTCGATTGGGGGGGCAAATGGACTTGCCAAATATAACTGGGGGCATGTAGTAGTTTCGCAACATAGAGTCAATAAGACCAGACTGCTTTAGCTCTGGCCATACAACATCTGCGAACACGATAGAACATCAGAAGATGTTGCGAGCAAAAACGAGAGCTGCGTTTAAGGGTACTTTCAGGGCGAGGGACTCACCACGTTGGTATTCTGGGTCAAGGTCAATCGCATTGTCGATGATTTGATCTGCAAGAAGGGTCACGCACGACAAACACCGCTAGTAAGCCGCTCGACTTACCGTAGAGTGACTTGGCTGTATACGATGTGGTCCGTGGCGCGCGCAGGACACCAGAAATCTTGTATTCTTTGGTGCTTTTCTTTGACGCCTTTGTCCTCGTTGTTTTGGATGGCGGGAAGTCGTCTTCGTCAGAAGACAAATCTGTCAAGTCAGAGACATCTGACAGCGACATGATAGAAAGAACGTGGAGTTATAGGTGACAGTTGTTCTGGCTAAATCACCAACAATCTAGTTGGTAAGTCTGAAGGAAGATCTCTTCGCCCTCAAGCTTCATGGTCAAATATTAATGTGTGTGTTGAAGTTTGACGCAAAAATGAAGCGAAAAAGGCGTATTTGTGCAAATCCGTGCTAAAAATCCCGAGATCGACACAACATTACATGCGACGTAGAGCTTAGCAGACTTAAAAGCTTAATGGCTGGATGGAAGTACGACGAGACAACGATTTGAATTGCATTCCTGAAGGCCTGACACATGAGAAGCATCATGGCGGCTAAATTGATAGACGCCAAATCCACCGCGCATACAGACGCTTCCCCACACACAGGATGTAACTTACCGATTAGTACATAACAAGTAATTGATGTCAAACTGGTCACGTGGAATGTGAATGAATCTCCGCTACAAACACGCGTCGCGTCGCGTCTTACCATATCCAACACCAAACTTCAATCATGCGGATAGAAGAACTTGTGGTCGAAGGTAGGACCTTCTAGTGATTTAATCAGCTGCTGGATCTCATTTTCCCCAAAGGTTTCAAATCCTATCCAGTTCGGACTCAGATCACGGGCTGGGATTCATCATTCAATGCTATCACTGGCCTCAATGGATCCGGCAAGTCCAACATACTTGACGCGATTTGCTTTGTTCTTGGTATCACTAATATGTCTCAAGTGAGTACAAACTGCCTTTGCCTCATTAATTAACCGACACATTCACACCCGCCGCAGATGCGAGCTCAAAACCAGCAAGATCTTATTTATAAAAGAGGCCAAGCTGGTGTTACCAAGGCCAGCGTAACAATTGTCTTTGACAACTCAGATAGAGAGAAGAGTCCCGTTGGATTTGAGAACTTGAAGCAGATTACAGTCACGCGTCAAGTGCGTTCATAACCACTCCACCGCGGTACTTGTGGGCTTGAAACTCACGTCTTACACAGATCGCGCTTCCAAATATATCCAAGTACCTCCTGAATGGTCACAAATCGCAGCAGAATAATATTCAGACCTTGTTCCAGAGTGTACAGCTAAATATTAACAATCCCAATTTCCTCATCATGCAAGGCCGCATCACGAAGGTAAGTTCAATTCCATCGCTTTCGCACATCTGGCTTGAATATTTTTGACCAGGTTCTTAACATGCGTCCACAAGAGATTCTTGGCATGGTTGAAGAAGCTGCAGGTACCCGCATGTTCGAGGATCGAAAGGACAAAGCCAAAAAGACGATGTCAAAGAAGGAGAAGCGCGTGCAGGAGATAACGTCTCTCCTTGAGGAGGAGATTACACCCAAGCTGGATAAACTCCGGGAAGAGAAACGTCAATTTATTGCATTCCAGAAAACCCGAACGGAACTGGAGAAGATTGGCAGGAAACTGCGCGCTTGGGAATGGACAGCCGCTAACAAGAGGGTTGAGAAGGCGCAGGATGATATCGAGAACAAGAGAGCAGAGATGGAAACGACAGAGAAGCGGAAGAAGAAGCTTATCAAGGAGACGAAGGCAGCCGAGAAGGAGGTGCAGGAGGTCAATGCGAAACGAGAAGCAGAGCGAAAGAAAGGTGGCAAATTCAAGAAGATGGAGGAAGAGGTAACGCTCTTGGAAAAGGAGCTCGTGAAAGTTCGAACCCAAGTCGACCTCGCGAACGGTAATATCACCGACGAAAACAAAAGTGTCGCTAGTGCTGAGACAGAGCTTGAAGAGCTCCTTCGATCTCTCGAGGAGAAGCGTGCTCAGGCCCAAGAATTCGAATCTTCTTATATGTCCGTCAAAGCGAAGCACAACGACACCCAAGGAGCGCTCTCGAAATCTGAGGAGCTACTCCAGACGCTGCTGACTGGTCTCTCATCAAGCAATACCGGAAACTCTGGAGGTGGTTACATGGGCCAGCTTGCAGACGCAAAAGCCCGCATGGCCCAAGGGTCGGCCGAGGAAGAGCAGAATCGCGTCAAACTCAACATGAGTGAGAAGGAGCTGAAAACATTGGAAGCAAAGTGGAAGGACGTAGAGAAGGAAGCGGGACAAGGGAAGCGTAATATGGAAAACATGCGGACGGAAGCCGAGAAGCTCAAACGTAGAGTCGCTGACTGTGGTTGGAGCGCCGAACGAGAGCAAGAAAGCCAAGTCTCCCTAGCGACCGCGAGGGGACAGGTGCGGCAGTTCACCGAGGTATGCACTATGCTCTGTTTCATGTCATTGTATAACAGTCATACAGGGGCGCGATGCAGTCAAACAACGCCTATCGTCATTGAACTTTGATTACTCGATGCCATACCCGAATTTCGACCGCACCAAGGTGAAGGGGTTGGTGGCTAACTTGACCTCGATCCCTCCCCAGCACCAGAACAAATCCCAGGCACTAGAAATCGTTGCCGGAGGCAAGCTCTACAACGTCGTTGTCGAAGATGAGAAAGTCGGCAAGGACCTTCTCCAGAACGGAAAGCTAAAGAAGCGCGTCACCATTATTCCACTTAACAAAATTAATTCATTCGCTTTGAGTGCCCAGGTGTGTCTCTTAGTAACGCAGCCAGTAAAGGGTGCTCACCCTTTCACCAGAAATTAGCGCAGGTTGATCAGCTTGCCCCGGGTAAAGCCAACCTGGCACTATCGCTCATCGGCTACCCAGAAGAAGTAGCTCGCGCCATGGCATTCGTCTTTGGCGACACAATCGTCTGCGAGGACGCTGAAGCTGCCAATGCGGTCACATTTGGTGCAAAGGTCAGGTCCGTCACTTTGAACGGCGACCTGTACGACCCCTCTGGTACGCTTAGTGGAGGGGCAGCTCCAAGCGGAAGCGGTACGCTACTGAGGGTGCAGGAACTCCTCGAGGCAGAGCGTAAGCTGGGAGAAGCACAGTCTCGTTTGAGTGAACTTGAAAGAGCAGAGGCGGCCAACCGAGAGAAGAGAGAATCGTGGAGAAAGTTCACTCGCGAACTCGACATCAAGCTGCACGAAGTCAGTCTTCTGGAGCAACAGGCAGAAGGGAGCGACGCCGTAAGGGTGAGTACAGTCGTCACTATCCGCTCACTTCAATGTTTAATAACCAATGCCGTCTAGCTCGGTGCTGAGGTAGGGGAGCTGAAGAAGACGATTGATGCTTTAAAATTGGCTCTTCAGGCAGCCAAGGAGAAGCAAAAGGCCGCCAAGGAGGAGTGCAGTAAGCTCGAAAAGGACATGGATGAGTTCAAAAATAATAAGGAAGGCAAGATCAACGAATTGAAGGCGAGCACTCCTTCCATCCTTTATTTAAGCACTCTGACCGGCTAAGCAGGCCGAGATTAGCAAGCAGAAGGCAGCTCTTCAGAAACAAGCTGTTGTAGTAAAGACGCAACACAAGGAACATCAAACCGCTGTACTCGAGCTTGGTAAGGAAGATGTTTGAATCCATTACTCTGCTCGCTAATGACTCCTAGAACAAATGGAGAAGGATATCAAGGAAGCCAAAGACAGCATCAAAGGTGCTCATGCCCAAATCGCCAAGCTTCACAAGGACCTGGCAGCGCTCAATACTAAGCTTGCTAAGCACGAGGTACGATTCTCTCCAATTTCAACGTCCTGGCCTCTCATGCGACATAGGCGGACCACGCAAGAGCGGAACACAAGCTTCAGGAGGAACGCGCAACGCTGACTCAATTCGATAACGAGCTCAAGGACCTGGAGAATGCCATTCGTGAGCAGAAGAAGGGGGTATCCGACGCAGAAATCGAGTTGAAAAAGTTGGAACACGATGTTATCGCACTTGAAAAAGATAAAGTCACGCAGGCCAAGTTTGTGACCGACTTGGAGAAGCAGCATGAGTGGATCCGAGATGAATACCAGTGAGTGATACCTTGCTCTTTTCTTGAACCTGCTTAACGTTCTCGAAGGTCGTTTGGCAAAGCCGGCTCACAGTATGAGTTTGACCAAGATATGCCTTCATTGCGAGCTAAAGCGGACGAACTTGAGGAGAAGCAGAAGGGAATGAAAAAGAAAGTGAACCCAAAGGTCATGAACATGATCGACACGTGAGTCTTTGACTTTTCAGGAACTGATCTGATTTGAATGACTTGTGACTAGTGTCGAGAAGAAGGAATTGGACCTCAAGAAGATGTTGGCCACGGTTCTGAAGGATAAAGAAAAGATCGAGGACACCATAGAGGAGCTAGACCGATATAAGCGCGATGCTCTGCAGAAGACATGGGAGAAAGTGAACGGGTATGATGATTCCTTCACCGTCAACCCGTCTCGCTCATCCACTTTTGTAGCGACTTTGGTGGCATCTTTGCCGAACTGCTACCTGGCAACTTCGCCAAACTTCAACCTCCAGAAGGTCAAGACTTGATGCAGGGACTTGAGGTGAAAGTACAGCTGGGGACTGTTTGGAAACAAAGTCTAACTGAACTGAGCGGTGGCCAACGGTATGAAAGAGTTATCTGTAAGATCATGTGACTGACGAGGGTTCCACAGCTCCTTGATCGCGCTTTCTCTCATCATGGCCCTTCTCCAATTCAAGCCGGCGCCCATGTACATTCTTGATGAAATCGATGCTGCTCTCGACCTCTCGCATACCCAACACATTGGCCACCTATTCCGAACTCGTTTCAAGGGCTCCCAATTTATTGTCGTTTCACTGAAGGAGGGCCTGTTCACAAATGCAAACGTACTGTTCCGAACACGGTTCCGCGATGGCACGTCGGTAGTCGAGCGGACGGCGAATAGGTCAACTTCATCACTGTACACATAATATAATCCTGTATGATTACTGTACGATCATTGTCGCCGCCATGGCTACGCATGCTAATGCAACGTATGGGGAGAGGCGTTCTCCTGTGGATATGTTGAATGCCGGCTATTGTTGAGGAAGCTGGCAGGAAATTGCTTGTGTGAACACGCACCTATCCGCGCAGACATGAAGAATAGTCCGAGAAATCTGTTTACTTTCTCAGTATTCAAGGACTCTCTCAGAGTCAACAACAGTAACATACCCTGCCTTGTTTCTATCGACTAGACGTGGGGCAACTGCACGAACGTAGGTGCAAGTGCAGATCATCAACAAGATGACCAAAAGCAGAGATTGAAAGTTGAAAAGTGCTGACTTTGTGCCTTTAGCTGATGTACGATACGACAATAAAGACAAACCATACCATGAGCAAAAGATACGGCCTGCGGATGACAGCTGCAGATAGAAAAC
>QFEN01001217.1:0-34152 GCA_003316125.1 Auricularia polytricha
GGTCAGGAATATGCATGGAAAAAGACAGGAGGACCACTAGGAGAAAGAGAAGTTAGGGGTACACTGAAGTTTAGAGGAGGAAGTATGATAGTTTGGGGCTGCATGGGGTGGAATGGTGTTTGGATTCTCTGTGAGGTGGAGGGAAGGATGAATGTAGAGCAGTACATCTCCATCCTAGAGGAGTGCCTACTCAGAAGCATGTAGGAGTCAGGAATTAATAAAGAAGACATTATCTTTCAACAAGATAATGACCCCAAGCATACCTTAAAGCTGGCCACAAAATAGTTTGAAGACCATGACATCAATGTTTTATTATGGCCAGCACAGTCTCTAGACCTCAATCCCATTGAACATCTCTGGGAATTACTCAAAAGACCACTTTCTGCCTATCAAGATCCTCAAAAGGGATTATTTTAACTGTGGGAGAGAGTTGCAGTAGAATGGACAAAATTACCAAAGAGGAGGGTCAGAAATTGATAGAAAGTATGCCTAGAAGGGTTGCAGCAGTTATTAAAGCCAAGGGGGGTAACACAAAGTACTAGAATCATATAATAAGATTGGTTTGATACAAAGTCAAAAAAGTGTCCGAATGAGTTATAGGAATAGAATTACCATATCTTGCCCATATAAGGTTTTATTCTCACGCTATATAGCTCAGATTCAAGCCATGATGTAGGGCTTTCAGACATGTCCCTATACCCATATGTTATATTTAGATGCTAGCTTGCTATGATCCAATTACTCAAAATTACACAAACATTCGGACACTTTTTTGAGCCACTGTATGAAGAGGGGGAAATAGTGCACTAATTCAAACGATTGCCCACAGCCTGCATGAATTTTCCCAGCTCTTCAACATACAAGTGTTGATACTCACTATCCTTCTCAGATACACAATAGGCAATCACTGCAGAGATCTTGCTCTTGTCACTCCCAGATGGAGGAGGTTTATTATCTGGCTTCTTTCCTCCTTCATTGAACAAAACACAACAGTTGCCAGGATGGGTAGTGAGGAATTGCACAAGGGTATTAGTGTGGTTGTTGTTGTTGTCCCATCAGATCTTAATGCCAGAGAATGTAGCTACTACAGCATCACCAGGAATATTGTCAAATCTGGTAGATGCACCAGTGCTGGTAGATGCACTAGCAGTAGAGGCAGTGGCAGCAGCCCACTGTCAATCTTCATAGTTGGTCTGCTGCAAACCTCAACAAAAACAATGAACCAAAAATGCTACTGGTCATGGGTACAGTAGTTGTAATAAAAGGGGTGGTCCAATCCTTGTAGTACTTCAAACACTTCAAGTGTTGAAGGTTTAGAGGTGTGGGAAATCAAATATAGATGATCACTATTAAGTCTTGGAGGACCTAGCAGGTTAGAGGGCAAAGAAAGAGTAACACTGCACTTGAGGCAGCTGACTGGAATGACTTGAATAAACTTGAGGGAATAAGACAATGTTCTAGGTGAACAATGTCCAAGACATTGAACATGCTGAAGAATGTGAAGCCTATCTGAGGCTCCAGAAGGAACTGGGCATGAAATATGAACTGGGAAGCAGATTTTTTTTTGTAGCTAAAGTACAGGGGTTTATATAGGTTTTAGTGATTTGTGTACTCTTGTGTATGCAAAACTGTGCTCCAGCCATAAGAGTAAGAAAATGATGAGAAAAAGGAAGGTCATAGAAGGTCATGAAAGAATAGGAGCTGCACTTCAGGGACAATTACCAAGCATAAGCAAAAAAATAGAACAGGATGAATAATAAGAAGGCAGCATGAGTCATATGAAAGGGGGGATGATAAATCAAAGCTGTGACCATTAAAAACCATGACAAATGATGATAAATCTGGGGAGGAGCCCCCCTCTGAGATGTGAGCAAAGCAAAGAAGCAGACTTGCGCTGGACTTATCTTGTGATAAGCCTTTCCTATCCACCAATGGGAACAAAACATCTCATGATGTTACAGCATAATTCAGGGACCATACACAGTTCACACAATTGTCCAATTAGAAGACAAAGAACACATCTATCAGAAGAATAGTGTGGGATCAGAAGACATGTCATAAGTGCAGTGGCAAAGTGCAGGATGGCTAATATCCACTGTAATTAAACCACATTTCTAAGGCCACTGTACCGAAATCCAAAGATCAAGAAGGCACAGCTTTAGGAAGACGGGCCAAAGCCGATCTGAGATCTTTACCATATCAGGACCAACCCTGACCTAATCCATTAAGGAAAGCTTCTTTCATACAAACAACGCATCAACATGAACATGTGATCATGGGAACATGTCATGTGACCGTCATGCGATAAATATGTTTAGATGAAATAAAAATACCACCTCAGGAAGTTAATAAAAACTTCTGGAGGTACAGTGAGCAGTGCACCATAGGCAAGCTGTACCGAACAGAAGTTCTAGACTTCTATCAGTATTCTTGTAAAGTGTATGGTAGAGGCTGTAATGACTTACTTTTTTTGATTATATAAGAGTGTTTATTCAGAGATCTATAGGTGTCCAGTGACAGTGTAGCTGATCTAAGAAGAAAAATGTTAAGATGTTTCCTCATCAAAGAGTGCATCAGTGATGTCATCATCAAAGGTGTGGAAAGTATCAGAGAGGTCCGATTTTTTCCAAGTGTTACCAAGATCAAACAAATTTTTAGTTTGTTTCCTAGACACGAGGAATCTATTATCACATAATCCAGCCTTGTACGCATAAAAGACACATCCACTGGTGAACCAAGACACCCAGTCCTTAGGAGCGGGGCTTGGACTTGGCATGAGCCAAGGGCCAATGGATGCTCTGTGAGTACGGGATAGCTGTCTCTGTTTTTCATATTTATCGAAAAGGTGAGATCTCCAATGACTAGTGATAGTATCTCTGAGCTCTTTGACATTAAAGAGAGTCCAGGCTGGATTGAGATGGGTTTTAAAGACAAAAATGCTTGTGTTACCTGCAGTTGCCTTGCTAAGGCAGGTATTCCAATGTTTTTAAAAATTGTCTTTAATCAACATTTCCAGAAGATTAAGGGGATAACCCTGGCGCAGATACAGATCCTTAAGGATGTGTATCAATGTTTGGGTTGAGTTCAATGTAGCCAATCTTGACGTTTCACCAATAAAGGTACCCTTTTTAATATCTTTTGGGTGGTGAGATGTCCAAGGGACTCTTTCTAAGTGGTTTAGTTTCTTTCAGTGTGGTTGATATTTAATCGTGCCATAGTGTGCATCAATATATATCAACATATCCAGAAAAGGTACATGATATTCAGAAACTTCCCACATGAGTTTGATATGTTCAGAATCTTTGTCGTCAAGACAAATGCATTGTGCAATTCTGAGAGCTTCTGCAGCAGAGTTTGCGTAAACAATCATGAACATGTCGTCTATAAACCTATGATAGAATGCCACATGGTCCTGAAGAACTTGGTCATTTTCAAAGCACTAATCTTCAAAGTAGGCTCCCCATAAATTCACAATGTCCGGGGAGCACATGACTCCCATGGCAAGACCTTGCAACTGGTGGTAAACGACACCATCAAATTCACATAAAAGGTTGTAGTTAGCGAACCAAATAGCCTGGTTAAAAAGTTCTTTTTCCTCATTAGACATATTTGAGAATGCCAGATCATAAATTTCAATCATGAGGTTGATGGTTCAATCCAGTGGAAGTAATGGGTAGAAAGCTACAACATCACCTGTAACCAAATATTTATGTCTATAAGGACTTACTAGTGTCAATGCTAACTTGATGGCCAACTGTTTTGTCCCCTTAAGGATGTGAGGCATACAGTCTAGGAGCAATTTAAGACACTTCGAAACCAACTTAGCAGCAGGCACTTGAACACAGGAGTGACACAGTACAATAGGTCTAAATTTGACTGGTTGTTTATGTATCTTAGGAATTCCATAAAATCTAGGGATTTTAGGTTCATCTGTGTCTTTAACTGGGCATTTCAATATTAAGAATTTGTGTTGTTGTCCGGAGCCAATGACGGTACCTGCCATGTCAGCAAGCGACCGGACAGCCATAGTAGGTTTGTCAAGGATGAGTTGGTGTTATGCAGGTGAAACAATAATGTAATTTGTCCTGTCACCAAGGCAAGCCTTGCATCTGTCTATGAATCATTGTCTCGTGACAATTGCACAGCCAAGATTCTTGTCTGTAGCACTTGCAACGTAGCTTCAAGGCAGGTCAGATCTAACATCTGAGACTTATAAGCATGAAAGTTCTTGCTTAAGGGCCTGCAGCAGGACACATGTTGTTCCACATACTGCTTCCCTTTAGCGAGACCAGCTTCAATGTATGAATCTAAACTTTTAGCTTCCTTTTCTCTAGGAAGATGTAAGTAGTAGTCAGGGTAATAGCCGGTATAGACTTCATTGAGTCCATCATGAGCTATTTCATCCATACAAAACACTTTCCATTGAAGACATTCACAGAAGTCATTATAAGTGTGCATAATCATGGTTTCATCATGCAGTTAAAATAGCAAGTATCGTAATCCTACACCTAACATTGAACTAATACCAGTGTCCAAGTTCACACCTGGCCCCAGATGAACCACTCCATCTCACACACAAGATGTTCAGCCATGGTAATCCACTTGGTCTCTCAGCCCACATTCCAGAAGTATTGAGGTTTGTTTTGGGGATGAAGCACTGCCAGTGAAAAAATCATGAAATTAGCATCATCATAAGAAGAAAGAGTAGACAAGAGCATACCCATAGCCACATGGTATGTTTTGGAGGCATCAGTGAGTGATTAGTATCTATTGAGTGTTCTTTTGGCCAGTTTCAATGCTGCATGAAGAGTGGGGTCAAGGACATGAGAATTAAGGATACCATTGGTGAAAGTTGTGTCAATATGGTCCACTGCAGGTATGACCATCACAAAATTGGGAGTTGAGTATGAGAAGTATTGGGTAGCATGCTTGAGGATCTGTGCAAACAAGGTCAGTCACAGCTTGTACAATGTGTGACATGTCACTTACCTTCAGAACATGGTCATTTAATTTGTACACTCCAAGTCCCAATTTACACTTATCAGCCATTGCGTCAATTGTTTTGCAATAATTGATCGCAAACTCCAACATATCGAATGTGGAGTTCCAACAGGTCAACACATCATGCAGCATATCCTGGATCCAAGTTCTAGTTCCTCAGTGGTGTCTTTACATACCAGGAGAAGAAGTGTAGTAGAATGGACCATCATGAAGGCGAGTTTGCACAGCTGGTGAGTGCATTAATGTTTTCATGTCTTCAACTATGTATAAACTCAAACTCACCTTTACTAGTATCAATCTAATGAGCAGAATGTTTGTTTCCAATGTGGTGCATTCATGTGCTGTCAGCTCATCTATTTCATCAATCAACCCATCCTCATTGTCAGCATCCTCTGCATCTGGGTCACCATCACTGTTCTCTGCAATTGTGGCTTCATCCTCACTACTCATATCTCTGGCCATATCCAAGTCAAGTGACTCTGTGGAAACATCCTTGGCCTTCAGTAAGTCAAACTGCTTTATGAACGATTTTGCCACAATGTTGATTATTGTTAAGACCGTGTTCAAGGAGCGGATCCAAAAAGGCTTGGCTTCAGCTCATGCGCTGCGCCCCTTACCCAAGTACTGCCCTTTAACTTCTTGGGCAGAATAGGAACGAACAGCGGAAATATAGTTCAACCGAGTTGGACGGAACTAATAGGGGTTATCCAGAATAGGGTGAGAAGACTATCCCGAACTAAGTCCGGATAGAAACTGATACAGAGTAGACTACCCGAAGGTAGAGGCGGAAGGGTTTAGTCTTAGGGATGTTATCCTGAGACTCAGAGGTAGGTCGGAAAGTAAGATTCCGAACCGAGGGAAAACACGAGGAAGAACTGAGTCTAAGATGATATTCGAACTGAGGATGTACTACGGTTTACAAGGGTTTATATATGATAGAATATGCGACGGAAACGCAGTGAGCGGAGTTCTGAGGCTGTGAGAGGAACATATGGAAAGGCTAAGTTTGACAGGCGCAAAGGTAACTGACACAGGCCGATTGTAAGGAACAAGGAGGAAAAGGAAACGTGAAGCGGGAAACCAGAATGGAGGCGGAAATGAAACAGAGACAGGACAATCGAGAATGGAGACAGAAATTAAGTGTCAGTCAGATTTGGACAGATAGGGGTTGTTACATATGGGGAATAGAAGCAGGATAGGAAGACTAGATTGGATCCGAAGAAGTCATGGAAGTCTGGTCCAGAAATAGGGGCTAGAACACGGGATATGACAATTATATGCAAAAAGCATTGTGTTTGTGATGTGGGCCCTCCAAAGTAAGCTACAAAATTAGCGAGCTCAGTTGTGAGCATGTCATTAAAGCTTGCATTGTCGGCTGTGATGCTCAGTATCTGCAGGGAAATAGTAAGTAAGCATCTTTTTGATAACACATCATGGTGTTGACCTTGTCCATTATTCCAAAGTCAGCTAAAATTTTACCAAAAGCATACGCAAGATTAGCACTGGAATGTGACTGACCTGTTGTCAGTCTTCAGGTGATGTAAATCAAATTGTGCACACCCATCTGTGCAACTTCAACAATATCAAGAACCATGGCTAGAGGTTTTCCCTGGTGTTCAAGGTGCACAGAGACTGCCACAAAGGTCTTATGATTTGGTGAGGTCCATGCATCTGTTGCAAAATTCAGTTCACTGTCATACTCCTTTTAGATTTTTAGTATCTTGTGAAACATTTGACAATGGCATGCATCACCTGCAGCATTTGTGCAATCTGTTGTCAAACATTTGCAAATATAAGTTTCACGTTGCGCAACACCGTGGAAGGTGAAGGTAAGTAATATTCAGAACACCCTGTCTTCATCAATGACTGAAATCCTCGGTCACTGACAGTCTCCAATGGTTGGAGGATTTCTGAGACCCAATGCACAATCTCTGCCCTTTGGCAATGTGTCAGCAGCATGTTCAAGTACATACTAGTGAGCACATACTTAGTTTCAGTCTTCATCTGTTGCCTATGTGAATAGGTGACTTTACCCTTAGATTTCCTTTCTAAAAAGGATGTGATAGTGCCCAATTTCAGTAAGTTTTTGATGACACCTTCATGTGCTGCTGTTGCTGATCTAGTGTCTTGTGCAGCATCATATGACTCTGGCCCCCAGCAGCTCTTGGTGTTCTTGGCCATGTTGCTAGTAGACTTTGCATTGGCCTTGTCACAGTATCGCTGAACATGCTGTTTGCAGCCCTTTCCCATGCACTTGAATACATGTGAGCGCCGCCCATCAACATATTCAATGTTTGGTATTGGCTCAAAGAACGCATATACTGGTGATGTCCACCCTTTTCTTAGCCGTTCTGTGAAATGAAAACTGATTAACATAATAATATGCTATAAGGTTAAATAACTTGTTGAGTTCAGTTTCTGATGCATCAGCATCATCAGGTGATGTATTGGAGTCCACAATGATAAGTATCCTGTGGGGAGATAGCATCCTGTGGAGAGATAGTATCCTCCTCTTCAGTTTGTACAGTGGCTCATTCTTCTGACCCTCAGTCAGAATTTGAAGATATGTGCTTGAATTTTTTCACCTGTGAAAGCTCTCAACTACCAGTGCTAACCTTCCTTTTTAACTTGTGAGTGCCTTCAGCAACAGCCTGGGCAGCCTTCTCCATCAGTTTTTTGACACGCTTGTGAAACATTGTAGTGAATGGAGATATGGTGGCCCCAGGTGGGGCTTTCAATTTGTTGTCACCAAAATAAAGTTATTTTGATGCTGTATAGTTTCAATATATGTGCCATATGTGAGATTGCCTTCTTCAGCCTCACAGGTATGGGTACTTTGCTAGAAAGGTAATGGGTACCACATACCCCTACCCATACTAATGCCTAAGTGAATCGACCTTGTTGAATGCAGGACAGTGAAAGAACACTGAATATTGTAATGGTGTTGAAAATAACTTGAGAATCATGAAGTTGGGAAAATGAAAGAAGATAGACATAAGGACTGATATGGGAAATCAAGATTAAAATAAAGAAGCCATGTTCTTGCTACCAAACACTTTTGGTGTGTAACACCGCCTGTTACAACTGGGATAGGTCTTCTCTCAAGAATCAATAATGACTCATCTTGTTGAGAGCAGAGTCTTCTCTACAGATCATAGAGGATCAAAGGTTCAGACTAGTACTAGTGCTGGAGACTAGTCTAGAGATCAGATCAAGGGCTACTAAGTTAGAGACTTAGTAGATCAGATCAAGGGCTACTAAGTTGGAGACTTAGTAGATCAGAATATCCAGGTAAAACCCAGTAGATTAAGTTGAGAAAATACAAGTGTATCGACTACAGTTTATATAGTGATTGCAGAGTGCACAGACAAAGCCCAATGTAGCTAGGAAGTGTGTTAAAACGTACAAAGATGGAAGGTGTTACAATAACATGAAACCCCCCTATCTTTTTTGACCTTGTCACTCTTTCACCTCTTCACACTATCACTATCTGCACACTTGATGTGTCTCCCAATCCAGATCTTCCTGATAGAAGCCAGATGCTTCTTATCTCCCTTATCAATACCGATCCCTCGGATTCCCTGATCCTCGGCCTCATGGCAACCACATGCACACCTCATGACTGATCTTCTGTACTTCTATCTGTTTCACCCTTTCCCTGAACCCTGATCACATGTTTGTACCCTTTTCCCTTATCTTTATCAATACTTTGGCAGACCTCCCCTGAACATTGTAGTTGTTTCCTATAAGTAGTCGATCCCATTTGTACTATATTCCTTAACTTGATTCTACTGGGTTTAACCTGGATCCCTGATTTCTCTTGAGTCCACTCTTGAGACTGATAACAAACTCTTCTCTTGGATCGCTATCCTCGAGTCTGATCCTTTGATTCTCTCTTCTTCGGCTCCTGCCTTAGAAGTCTACCATTCGCTTGTCATAGTTCAATGGCCTTCTGGCTATCAGATCTAGTGACATAACCGATCCCAGATAAGTACTCGAGCTACACTCTTGTACTGATTTCCTATCCCAGTGTTACAACATCAGTTGTAACAGAAGGCATAGATGTATCCTAAAGTGTTCATGCTAAGCATGTTGATAAGCAGCCGTGATAGCAAGAATAGGATGTAATCCAGAATGTTCATGTGGAGCATGTTGATAAGCAGCTGTGATAGCAAGAATAGACGCGATAAGAAAAATAGGTGGGCCTATGTGGCATGACTGTAACACCACCCTTGTCCCCTGGTGCCACGAGTTGAAGTACCCCTGCCCCTAGCACAGGGGGGTCTTTGGGTAGCCATTGGTTGTCGGTGACTAGTCTTGAGGCATGCCTCAAGTCACTCTGAACAGTGTACTTGTGGATGGTCTGCAGGCATACTGTGCATGTAGCATGAAGTTTGATTTCAGACTCCACTTGCACCTGCTGACATTCCATGAGGTTCTGAAGAGTTTACTCATATTTCATAGCTTTCAAAATTTTACTTTGAACGCCATTATTAAATGTAGTCGCTGAGGAAGTTCTACTGTGTGCGAATGAAAGAGAAACGAACGTGCTTATGTAACGTATGTATGTAGCGAGCGTTAGAACATGCAACAACAAGACCAAATTCTGCCCCCTACACTAGGAACGAGAGTCGCGTACATAGAATAATTACTGGAACTGCGCGACATGTCAACAGCTCCGAAGGGTATGTCGGATTCGGGGCGAATGCAGCAATCAGGTGTGTTAACTTGTTCTACTCTACTTCGTTCAAGCCTTGGCCCTCGAATCGAGAGTAGCGGGACCTGTACCTCGTTTGCTCAGTCAACTTACTGCAGGGTCGAGAAAGCGAGACATTTCAGGTCTGGGTGACGAGTCTGATAACAGTAGCTTCATGACGGGTGCTCGAAAATTAGTTAAGAGTGAGCCACAGTCGCTGTGTGTAAAATTCCATCTGACGCGCTATTCCAGTACACCCAATCTTCAGCAAGCCAAGCGCCAGCAGTTCTACAGCGTCCTCATTCCAATGGCTGAAACCTGCTCTAGGTCCGAAGCGCACGTGTCTGCACGGGATCAATCTGATACCACAAAGCACGCCGAAAGTAGCTGCATTCGACCTCGATGGAACCGTGATCAAGTCAAACCACAAAAATCGAAGCAAAGAAGCTGCATTGCACTGGGAGTGGTGGAGAGCTTGTGTGCCTGTTAAGTTGGAGGAATTACATCAGGAGGGGTATGTCCGAAGTATGCCAAACCAGATCCCGACTTAATTCTCGCAGATACTCAATCATATTGGTATCCAATCAAGCATTAAAGCAACAACAACTGGAGGACTGGAAGAAGAAGATTCCTATCATCTCCGCTGCTGTAAGCCCTGCTGTACCTTCCCTGATGCATTCCTTCATAGACAAGAACAGCTTCCCAGCGTACCTTTCCGAATATTTGCTGCGTCTGCCAAAGACGGCTTCCGCAAGCCTATGCCAGGGATGTGGGACGAGCTCGAACGTATTTTCGCAGTAGACGGTATTCAGATAGGTGAGTCGCATAGGAACTTTGGGATGCATTGTGAGTATCTTATGCGCGTCGCTTTCAGATAAAGACGCTTCATTCTTTGTTGGAGATGCTGCTGGTCGTACGAAGGATTTTGCATCGACTGACAGGAAATGGGCATTTAACATAGGTATTTCTTTTTATACTCCAGAAGTGAGAATCAATTGCTCGAAAGTTTTCTTGTCATATTGAACCTCTTCAGGAATATTTTCTCCAACTGCCCTCTGCGCCATATACTCTTCCTCGTTTCCATGTTTCTAGTCTCCCTAAGTGTTCGCTACTTTCTTTGATACTCAAAAAATGCTGCACAAGTTGACTCATGAAGCAGTGTCGTTACTTGACCCCCCTATGGCACAAATAACTCTTGATGCTACAGGGACAGAGCTAGTCGTATTTTCGGGCTTTCCATGCCTCGGGAAATCATCCTTTTTTCGGAGGCATTTTGCACCTGCTGGATACACCCACATCAACCAAGATACATTAGGCAGTCGTTCCAAATGCGTGAAAGCGGCTGAAGTGGCACTCAGAGCCGGTACAAGCTGTGTAGTTGGTGAGCATAAGCAATTCTTCTATGAACTGACCAAATACATGATAGTCCGTCAGACAATACCAACAGAGATATTGCAACTAGAAAGCATTATCTGGATCTTGCGAAGAAACTTAAGATTCCCGTTCGGTGAGTATATTTACTTACTTGCATCTACAGGAACTTGACACTTTGCATTAGATGTATTGTGTTCATTGGTTCAATCGATCTAGCGTGGCACAATAACCTCTACCGTGCATATGTTCATCCTTCAATAGAGGTAAATTCAAGGCACCTCGTGATCCCTTGCCCGAATCTAACCTCAGTAGTCGAGACGCGACATCCTACCATACCTTGCTTTCATAGGTTTTAAGGACAACTACGAGGAGCCCCAAGCGACGGAGGGCTTTTCAGAAATAATAAAGGTCAATTGGGTGTTCGAGGGTTGCGAGGAGGAACGAAGAAGGTGGAGTATGTGGCTTCAGATTGAAGGGAAATGAAAGTCCCTTGTTTCAGTAGCAGTACTATTACAGACTTGAGCACAGCTCTTGAGAATCTAGCTGCAGAAGGGTGCCTGCAGTGCCATACTCAGTACTCAGTACGCACTGACTCTATATCATTGCCTCGCAAGTGACAAAGTCGCGAAGCGCAAACCAGCAGCATTTTAGTCCTCTTGTTGTGCAAGTCCGCTAAGATTCTTCGTTGCGCTTCACAGTGGTAACGTTAATATACATGAAGTTAACACCCGAATGTGAACAACTTACTGGACAAGCGTACCCAAGATATCGAGTGCATCGATTCTGGTATTATCGTGGTCAGAGTTGATGAGGATCTGTGTGGTATGCCGTAAGATCGAGGTCCTCGCATGGGATGGTCAGGACTTACATGAAGCGAGTTCACATGGTTGAACTTTGTAGGATGAAGTGGAATCAGCTTTGTTGTTCCCTCTTTCGATACCTGATCTGCCTTTAACTCGATGACTTGGGTATCCTCCAAGTCCTCAAAATTGGTAAAGTCAATAGCGGAGCAGTTGATGCGAAGCCTGAGTTTCTCCGGTCCTCGTTCCTGAGCCTGAAGGACCAGTGATCGTACACGAACTGCCTGGTTGAACTACCACAACCTAGCGTCAACACTGCTTAGATCAATGTGATGCTGATAGTACATACCTCCACGTTCAATAGCAGCTCTGCATCTGCATCACTGTCAAGATATGAAGGCGTTGTGTTTCGTGCTTTCGAAGAAAGTATGGATTGCAACGTGTGTTCGTCTTGCTCATTCAAGCACTGTGCTTTGGCAACGTGCTCCAGAAGGGAAACCTAGAAATACAACGAATCAGCTACGGACTAAGGCGCAAATGATTATCTTCCACATCTTGCATGCCGCTTTTTGAAGATGCCATAGCCATAGTTATGAAAACGTGATGAGTGTCGAGGGTGACGGCCTGAAGTACTGATTCTGAACGCCAGTAGTAACTACAGTCTAGCTAGTGTGGCACATGGCATGGATTCCCTCATACTTAGTAAATAGTAACACAGCCGGGCTGCAAAACATCGACAGCAGATACAAGATTTGAATATTCAGAGTACTATTGTTCAAGTGATCAGCTGATAGAGGCCGATGATCATAATTAAGGAAGGCCAGCCATTAGGAAAAAGGATAAACACGACAGCGAAATTAATAGCAATCATTCAGGGTTACTAGCAGATAACACATTCGTCTTTGGCTTGCTGTCGCGTCGGGCGTCCAACGTTGGAGCGCTTATTACCCATACGCTTCATCTCTGTCAGCCGGTTCATGGCTCGCTTGTTCCCCTGCGCTATACAGAAATCTGAGACAAAAACAATGCACAGATAGGACACTGGGACACACCTGCTGCTCTCATATACCACCTCTTGGCGAACTCGATATCCTGCTTGATTCCAATCCCCACCTCAGCATAATACCCAACGGCATACTCTGCTTTGCTCAAGCCCTTGTTGGCAGCTTTACGCGCCCACAGATACGCTTCAGAGTCGCTCTGTTTTAACACACCCTCACTCCCTGTCAGATACCATCCACTGAGAGCCAGCTCAGCCTCGGCATCCCCTTTCTCTGCTGCCTTGGTGTACCACGCTATTGATCGCCTAGGATCAACAGGGCATGTCAGCGTGCCGTACTCGTAGCATTGTCCGAGCTTGTACTGGGACTGCGTATAACCTAGGCGTGCTGCTTGTTCATATAGTGACTTGGCATACGCGGGATCGTAAATAACCAATTGTGAGTTGGGCATTTCGTGAAGCATGGCGAGCTCATGAAGCGCATGCGGATTTTCCTCGTCGGCTTGCTCCGCAGCCCGTTTCAACCAGTTGATAGCTTCTCTCGGGTTCTTCTGCTCTCCCAAAGACCCAAGTAGAAGAATCATGCCCAACTTGTACATCGCGGCAGTGTCACCCAGTGATGCTGCTTTCCGATAGAACGCAGCAGCCCGTTGCGGATCTCGTCGCGTGCCTGCTCCAATTTCGTTACAGACAGCTACGCGGTATGAAGCTGCTGCATGATTTTGTTTTGCGGCTTGTAGGTACAAGTGATACGCGCGCTCATGGTCCACTTGGAGACCCAGAGAACCTGTCCCAAAACAGTTGGCGAGGAAAAACTGTGCCTCATCGTAAGCTTCTTTCTGCTCCGCTAATCGGCGAATGGTCTTGAGAGATTCTTGGAGGAGCAAGTCACGATACTTCTTTACAGCCCGCTGGTCCTTGGCGTCCGCTCCTATCTTCTTAGCAGCATCTATGAGATATTTTGCGTATAAGAAATGAGCCTCAGGGTCCGGATCAGCCTTAATACGTTGTCGGTACTGGTCGATATACTCCTTAGTGAACGGAGGAGCCGTAAGATCGACTGCCTTTGTTTTCCTGGTGCGTGGATCAACTGATGCGGAGGTAGCAGAACGCTGTAACGATGAGGGGGGTCGAAGCTCGAACTCGGGGTCATCCAGCCCCTGGGGCACTGATGGATTGGGTGGGCCACCGTAGGGCAACATCCCAGCACTACCGCCATAGGGTCCTGAACCAGGGGGAGCAAGATAGGGTGTAGATTGGCTTACAGGAAGGGATACTTGACTTCCATATGCAGGACCGGCGGGATAGACCGGCATGTGGTGCTGTGGCGGCGGAGGGCCCATACCGAGGACATCAGATGCGGCAGCATATAGGTAGTCATATTCCTCAGGACGAGAGGGGCTAGGGTGTGCAGGACCAGGACCAGGAGGATAATAGGCGGGAGGCAAACCAGCTTGTGCACCCTGCCGCCCAACTTGAAACTGTCTCTGTGGATACGGCGGGGGTTGAGAATAGGGTGCAACGGAGCTTTCTGAGGCAGGGTATGCACTTGGCCCAGAGCTTTGATTGTCGTAATTGCGCATGTCCACAAAATCCGTATCCACGGAGAGGCCACTCATCTCGGCGACATCTCTGTATCCATCACTATGGCGATCACTGCTAGAGTGAAGTGAGGCTTCATCGACTGTGTGTGAACGTTCGGCTGGTTGTCGAGGCCGTAGAGGCCAGGTAACATTCAAGTTAGGCGCTGATGGCAACGTGCTCGCATGTCGTGGCGGGTATGGACCGCGCTGACCGGGGGAGAGTGATTGTATTGACATGGAAGTTCCTGCACGAGGAACGGGGTCAGAGCTGTAGGACATCGCGCTTGTCCCCCGGGGTACGGGGTCGCTTAGGCGCATTGCATTCATGCTGTCTACGATAGTTGAAGGATTAAAGTTGGGGAGTGGTGGCACATCGTCATATTCTGATCTTTGACTGTGGGAGGGCAGGGAAGGAACGGAGAGATTAGGGTGCCGCGTAGAGGCTTGTTGGGCAGACGACAAAATGATAAGAAACGATAAAACACAAAGCACTTGAACACCACTGACCAGGGTTTGGAAGATGGTTATTTGTGCCATAGTAATCAGCATGATCTTGTAGTGCCTGCTGTGCCGGCGGCCAGTTTGGTTGACCGTTTGGAGGTATTCCATAGCGATTGTGATCCCAACGCGCACTCTCGACGGGCAAGTGATCTTGTGAGTCATATTCGGGCTGGTCATAGGCCAACGATAAGTCGGGGTCGGACATGATTAGCAGAGCAGAAGAAAGAAGCCGACAGACAGCAGAGAAAAACCTGTCGAAACAAACGTCTCATTAATTGAGCAGGACTGAGGGGAATTAAGGAAACCTTGACGACTGTAAACCACAACGATGCAGAGACTACACCAACCAGCAAAGGCAGGCTAATGCCAGACAAGAAGAATTGCCAGCAAGGCTACTTACCCTTACCGAGGTTGTCCGAGTTGGTTTCCCAGGGCAAACGAATCAAACTAAGTCCATTTATCGTCTACAAAATATAGGCAGCATTATGTATATACACAACATTCCTAATAGATCAGGTAGAGCAATAATGATCATGCAGGAAAGACAGTGAGCTTCGACCTATGTAGTCACCTCCATCGCCTGAGTTGTCTCCAGCGGCACAGCAGTGACAGGAACTTTAGCCCCCTGTTCCTCTTCCTTTATCACTTCCTCGCCTCCCATAAATTTGTCTTCTATAGGCTCCATCTCAACATCTTGGGGATCCCCTTCTGGCTTCAAAGACACATCTTTCCAAACCCACCTCTCCATCACCCGCTCTATCCGCTGCCTTTCCACCCCATCTTCGGTCTTCCTGACTTTGATGATCACATCTCTCGTTTTCTCCACGGTCGCCTGTTCCTCCTGTTCCTGACCTTCAAGCTCTTCGTTCCATTCCGTCCATTCTTGTTCCCACATGTCCCCTGTATTTGGAGGGTGAACATTCACAACCCGTTCGTCTAACTCCCGGGGTAGTTCATTGACCACATCCCATCCTTTGGGTTGGAAGTTCCTGAACTGTACGCCCACAGTGACACCAGCAGGCGACCGCTTCCGTTTGTGACCATTCACCATATTCTTCTTGACTGGGCGCCCGAGGTCCTCATCGTCGCTCGTCGCTCCTGCTGCAAGCCGCACACGCCACCTCAGCTCACGAGCCATCGCTGGTGCGTCCTTCACGCGATCACTTGGGACGTTTTCCTTGGCTTCCCGTTTGGCTACCTCCGTCCCGCGTTCCATGGCTTGCGATTCTGACACGAGAAAACGGGCAAGAACTTCAAGAGATTCCAGAACACGAGGAGGAAACTCTTCTTTCGATTTGAGGTCTCGCAAATATTTGTCGCCTACATACCAGCAGAGCCTAAATAACCAATGCTCAGAAAGCTTAGCAGAAAAGAAGAAAAAAATCTCACTTAACAAACAATGGAAACCTGAATTTCTTCGGCACATGCGTTGCTTTCTCGATGTCAATCACTTTCAGCTCTGTCATGGTGTCCAGCGTCAGTTTATATCATGAGAGAAGAGTGGCAAGAAGCCAACTCACGTGTCGCAATGTTGTAAGAGTGTAGGAAATTTCCACCGAAGACTAGAGAATCTACAGGAGTGTGCTTGAGGAGCAGCTGATCTTTCACAACCTTGGAGACGATAATGGGGGAAGTACTCACCACAGCATGTATCCAACCGGTTGGTATTATCATCGTATTACCTGCGTGAAGAGTGACCTTCACGACCTCGTCCACCATGTCACCTAGCCAGACATTGCTTTGCATCTCAGTCCCGGACCATCTTTCGTACGCTTGTAAATTGGATGGCGTGGGTCGTATGAAGTAGAACACCTGGGTAAAAGTCCAACCTATTAGCCGAATGGAGCCCGCAGTTTAGAGACTGACCTTGCATCCGCGAAGTATGTGGTAATACACTGACGAACCAGCGAAATCTACGTGCCAATCCTATGACCGATGTTCAGAGCATCTTCGCCCACAAAACATAATGATCACTCACTGTCCACGCGGAAGCAACGCCCATCAGACAATACAGCTGCACCTTGGGGTATGCGTGTCCCTTCCCTTTACGTGTGCTCGGCCAGAACTTTTCGACCCAGTCCAATTCTCTCACAAGTCTCGGGGGCAACACCTGGTCTGCAAGTTTCGTCCCTGAAATCTCCAACGATATCACGTTACGGATCTTATCTCGTTTTGCAGGTTCTGTATTATAGTACTCAGCCCACCGCCCTAACGTCCATCCAGGTGAGTTTGACTGGGTGGCAACATCTAAGCCGCACATCAGCAACGTATACATTCTGTAATGAACATACTCACCAATGACCTCCACAGGCGTTTCGTGACCAACTTCATCCGCGACGTCTTGAACCGAGAATTCGGGTGGAGGCATCTTCATTCTCAGTCCCTCCGGATTCTCCACTACGATTGGCTCACGCATCGCGGTTTCGTCGTTCTCCAACCACTCCAGGCCCACGTCGGCACCCTCCATTCTTCTGAAATTGTCGTCCTTGATCGGCTTGCTCTGGATGACTCGTAACCATCTACTCGGGTCAGATTCGACTCCTGCGTTGAGGCTCGCGTAGTCCAACTGTGTACGCTTCCGTGAGGACTTGCGTGCAGGTACTTTGAGCGTCATCGCACGCGACGGCTTCTCTATCATACAAGGCCCACAGAACCTGTTTCATGAGATCCAGTATTAAATAGACCATACACATTTAATTCACGCCTATTAGTGCACACCATTTGTTAATCAACTCAAGGTCACTGCCGTCCCCTGCGCATATCCAGTGGAACCAAGTCTTGCAAGCATCACAGCGTATCCAGCTGCTCTTTTCTCCTTGCACGCCTTCTCTGCATGATGGGCACACGTCTTCATTTGTCTTGATTGGTGCGGATTCCGCCTGCGTGGGCTCTGGTTCGTCCTCCATCGGTGTCAATGACGAACGTGACGAGCTTGGCGAGCGCTCTGGTGACTTTTGAGTTGTTGAACGTGTAATGCGACGCCGACTTCGAGCCATCTGTTGCTTATAATGTCAAGAAGGGTTTGCCAAAAAATCTGAACGTTGATCGCGAGCCCCGATTCCCGAAGGCTCGAATTAAGTGATTATCTAATATTTCCCGTTTAGGCCGCATGCTACCAAAAATAACTTCCAGGGTTTCAGCGTAAGCCTACAGGGCCTCATCAGTTGGCTTCACTTCAAAATTCGGAGGTGAGACAGTTAGTCACACTCTTTATATCAGAAAAGATACTATTTGTCCTTCGGTGCTCAGCTGCCACGTTGATCGCATATGCTGCTTTCACATTTGTACTCAAATACGTGTTTTACAACTGACATAGTACAACTCAATCATATTTCTACTGACGTGTGCAGGCACAAACCACTCTATAAAGCATCATCATCGAGTTACTTCTCGCTAAGCTCAGCCACACCAGGCAGGATCTGAATGACAATCAGCTAACTTGGTTCTCGGTGACGAGACCTCGTAGTTCTCACCTTGCCCTCCAACAGCTCCAAGCTAGCACCTCCGCCTGTACTGACATGACTTATCTTGTCCTCAGCGTTGTATAGCGCTGCGACTGTTGCGGTGTCGCCACCACCGATGATGACTGTCGCGCCCCTCTGCGCAGCTTCGACGTTTGCATCGAGGAGAGCTTTTGAGCCCTCTGCAAAAGCAGGGAACTCAAACACACCAGGAGGACTGTGGGCATTGAGGAAAAATAGATTGCTTTGTGAATCCTTACACGCACCCGTTCCATAGAATGGTCTTGGCCTCGAGTACTGTCTGGCGAAACAGCTTGCGACTCTTCAGGCCGGCATCAAGGCCCATCCACCCACTAGGAATTCCTTCAGCAGCAGTCTCAGTCCCAGTCTACAAGAACGGTCAACGCGAACAGCAGTCCTGAGGCGAAATACATACATTTGCATTTTTATCGAACTTGTCTGCAGTGATGTAGTCGACGGGGAAGACCAGTTTCACATTGTTCTTCTTTGCCTTTTCGACAAGGGCCCTAACCTTTTCAGAACCGGCTTGGTCGAAAAGGGAGTCTCCAATCTTGGATAATGTTGTGAGTGATCAGGCTTTATCAAAAATTCCTGTAGAACTCACGGACACATTGTCCAATGTCTTTGCGAACGTGAACGCCATGCCACCACAGATAATAAGAGAGTTAACCTATTCAAGCAAGCGCAGAAGACCAAAGCGATGAACGGCCGATTTGCGGCCGAGAAAAATCACACCACCTTATCCAACATATTCTCAATCAGCTGAATCTTGTCAGACACCTTAGCACCTCCGAGGATAGCGAGGAAAGGCCGTTCAGGGTTCTCAAGAGCTTTTGCGAAGTACTCGAGCTCCTTCTTGACAAGGAAGCCTGCGGCTCGTTGGGGCAGCTTAACGCCGACCATACTCGAGTGAGCGCGGTGAGCTGTGCCGAAGGCATCGTTGACGTAGACATCACCAAGTCTTGTAAGGCCCTCCCTGAACTCCGCAACCTTGGCAGGGTCAGCCTTAGTTTTTGTACCATCTTTGTTCTTGACAGAACCCTCCTCCTCAATATGAAAACGGAGATTTTCGAGAAGGATGACGGAGCCAGGTTCGGCAGTGTTGACGGCCTTCTCGACCTCAGGGCTCACACAGTCGGGGAGGAAAGTTACGGGCTTTCCGAGGTGCTTCTCGAACTCGCCAGCGACTGGTTTGAGGGAATATTTCTCGACAACCTTGCCATCTGGGCGGCCGAGATGGGACATGAGGACAACGGTTTTCGCGCCTAGACAGATCGAACAATTTTATTCGCAACAGCACTCCCCACATGCATAGATAGCACTGACCGTTGTCGAGAGCATACTTAATGGTGGGCAACGCTGCAACGATACGCTAGTCCTGTCAGCAAGAGTATAATATATATGGGTGACGAAGGGAGTGCTCACAGCGGGGTTAGTGATTTTGCCATCCTGCATGGGAACATTAAAGTCGACACGGATGAGGACGCGCTTGCCCTTGAGGTCGAGATCTGTGATAGAGAGCTTGTTCGAGAGAGACATGGTCGTCGTTGACTTTAGGATCAGTGGGGCGATGACCGAATCTATTTAGTGATTTAAGTTATCGGTACCGTTTATCTTATCAGGACAGATAATAAGGTGCTGATTTCCCACGTCATCCCTGGACCGTCCATGGACTTCTCCATGTCCAATTCTCTCCGCGGCAGTATGATTTCCCTTGGTCGCGTCTGCTGTCGACCACGATGGCTGAGTCCTCCACAAACTCCCTTGGCCTTGACTTCAACAATCTTTCCATCAAAGAGACAACTGAACCTCCTCAGACTGATGCAGATGAGTCACAGGCGCTAGAAAATCAGTCAGCAGGTGTAGTGTCAAGGGACGTGAAGGAGAAAAAGAAGCCTTATGTGAACCCTGAGCGCGTCAAGACGGGCGGAGCACAGAGGGTATGCAATGCTAGGACAGTATGTTATGCCTTGCTAACTATATTATAGGAGAAACTCAGTGAAGAAGCGCTTGCTGAACGGATGCAGCGTATCAAGGAACAGAACGAGAAGATTAAACAACGCAGAATTGTAAGTGATGCTCATATTCGCAAAGTCAATTAATCAACATGGTATGATTAGGACGTACAAGCGGACGAAGACGCGTTCAAGAAGACCCAGGAAGCCGACCGTGTGCGTCAAGCCTACCAGCGCAAAGTGCAGGAGGGCGTTGACCGCACCCGCGAGCAGAACGCTCGGAGAAAACTGGACAAGATTCAGAATCGTGAATGGGACTCTGGAAAGTCCCCAGCTGACTGGAAACAGGCGAGGAACCCTGCTCCAGCTGATGGATCTGCAGCAGCTCCAAATTTCTCGCCATCTGAACACAGGGGAGGGAGGGGACGAGGAAATGGCAGAGGAGGTCCATCGAGAGGTCGCGGGCGCGGGCGTGGAGGTCCATCCGCAGCCGGATTTGCCAGCCCGGCCAATGGCACTCAGGTTGTTGATACCTCTTTATCCACTAACGAGGCTACCCCCGCCGCGTCTGAGGAACCGGAGGCAGTTGGAATTGCTTCATGATCCAGGACTGTTTTCTGTTTTGTATGGATACCATTTGATTTGGCTTATGACTCGGATGACGATGACCTGTACGACTTGTGCTTTTGAAACCAGGGGCGTTGTTGACTTATTGTGACTCATGACCTATCCTCATCTGCATTTCTTCTTAGCTGCATTGTTGGCATTTATAATATGATGCTGTGTAGCGTTTCCCTGACAATATCTCTCTGGAGTATGTCGTGTCATTATATGAGCGGTCGGTGGTGGCGGTGGCGGTCATGATGTTTCCCCTGCCGGGTCTGTCAGCTTGGGAGAAGGGTGTTACTGGTAAGCACCCGTATACAATGCTGCAGACTGCTCAGTATAGTATAGTTCGCAGGCCAATCCTTCAAGACATTCTGTCCGACACTTATTCTACGTTAGCTCCACTCCTGACTTGAAGAATAAGAATTGCTTCTTCGACATCCTTTAAACCTAGTCTTTTTGTTCATTTCAGTAAGATGCTTGTCTCGATTACGCTACGGTGGACCGACTTGAGCACTCGACAAACACTAGAATTCTACGAGCCCCTCGGTAGCTTAATTTTACGCATCTCCCAGCATATTAGCGTTGTCGTGCGTGTATATCAACTCGCATTTCGTTTCTTTGAGTCATACATACCTCTCCCCGGTCCGCAAGTACGTTCAAGGAGCCACGCTTTCAAGTCTATAATTCTCCAGTTGGATTGCCTAGCGCATGGCGGGAAAGAGTTATTGCCCCCTATTGGTCGAGAATCTCTCATGTCTATATGCACACTCCTGTGTTCGAAAGGACAATCCTGTTAAGGGGACGTCCTCGGGGACTCAATGAAGAGACTGACTGGCCAGCAGGCGCGCGGCGGATTTGGCTTGCAAGCGCGTTTACTCCTTGCAGCGGACTGTATTTTTTGAGTTATATGGTGCATCTTGGTTGGTTCAAACTCTACAGTTGTACAAACATCTTATCCGTTCCGTTTGCAAAGACCTCGAGGTTCGATCAAGTAGAACAGCCTAGGCCTGAGTGGGAACTACCACAGTGATATCATAAGAAAAGTCATGGGTCTCAACCGGGTGAAAGAGTTCAGAGTTTACACAATCATAAATTTTCCCAGCGAGCAAGGTTGACGAGGTTTCCTGATATGCAGCAAACACGCACCCGTGGATGTCATAGGCAGCTTGGAGGCAGGCACCGCGGATGCCAGCGGGAGACGTTTAGGACGATAGCATGGAAGATAACTGCATGATGATAACAATAAAACGTGACAATGCAGTTCAGAACCTCGTACACAGGTTCAATAACCCCCTCCATCATCAGCAGCTCTATGCGATGCCATCTGTCGTCTCTGAGCATCTTCCAACTTCGGGCAATTCGATATCCCATGTCCAAGGCCTGATGCTGGTGTTAGCAAGTAAATCTGGCTAATCAGATATTATGCATACCTCCACAAACCGGACAACCTTTGAGGGAGCCGCCCTGTGCTGCCCGAGGATCTTCGATGGTCCGCAAGAAGGGCGGAACCCTGTCACATGTCAGTAAGATATATTGGAGCAAGACAGTCAACATACTTCTGTCCAGCCTCCATCAACAAATATTTCAGATCTAAAAGTGTCTGCTCTGGTGTTGTCATATTCACAAACGTCGTGGCTATGCCAGTCTTTCCGCTACGCCCCGTACGGCCAATTTGATGTACATAGTCCTCGATCTCTTTGGGCATGCTGAAGATGATGACATGTTGAATATCGTTGAAGTCAAGGCCCTTTGAGGCGACGCCCGACGCAACCATAACATCTTTAGCACCGGACTTAAACGATTTAATGGCATATTGCCGTTCCTCCTGGGCTGAAGACATATATGAGCACCTGCATGATTAGCGATGGGGAAATAATGATTACTCTTTGAACCGTGAATTGCCACAGCCTCGACGCCCTTCAGCAAGAGGTATTCTTGTATATCTAGTATAAAATGAGACCCTCGACGTTTGAAATAGAGGATAGCAGCCTACCATCAACTTCATTTTTGTTCTCACTGAAGATAATAACTGGAGGAGCAGTTTTCTGAAGGCACTCCAACAAGTAAACCATCTTCGCCTCCTGCTTAACATACTCCACCACCTGAAGAACATCCAGATTAGCGGCGCCAGCACGGCCGACATTCACAAGAACAGGTTTGATCAATGACTGCTGCGCAAAGTCTTGAATCTTTCGAGGCATTGTGGCGGAGAAAAGTAAGGTTTGCCGTTGTCGCTATCAAGCACAATGAATAAACGAAAGCCAATAAACAATCATCAATGCAAACCTTGAAAAAGCTCATAATGTTCCGTACGTCGTCCTCAAAGCCCAGATCAATCATCCGATCTGCCTCATCCATGCACAAAAATTTGGTGTTGTTAAATGTGAATTTTCTCTTTTCCAGCATATCAATCAGACGGCCAGGAGTCGCTACCACGATGTGAAGGCCCTTGTTAAGCACGTGACTTTGTTCGCCCATTGAGATGCCGCCGATACAGAGGAGTGTATTGAGCTGTGGATACTTCCCGTCCCTCGCCAGCGCGCCTGTCCAGGCAAGCACATTTTCATATGTCTGTGTAGCCAGCTCGCGCGAGGGACAGAGAACGACACCTACTGGGCCTTCTCCACGAACAAATGGGAGCTTCGTCTCTTCTTCCAGTGCGAGCATGATCAACGGAAGGCAGAAGGCGAGGGTTTTGCCGGATCCAGTGAAGGCAATGCCAATCATATCTCGGCCCGCAAATCTACGAGTTTGGTCAGAGTAATTTAATAAAATAGTGCGGGAGATCATACGCAGTGGGTATCCCTTGTAATTGGATAGGTGTTGGTGTAGTGATTTTCTTGGACTTGAGAAATTGCAGCATCGATTCTGGTATCTTCATATCCTACAAAACAATCAGTTCAGGGTTGACTGA
Organism: Auricularia polytricha; assembly: GCA_003316125.1. NCBI lineage: Eukaryota > Fungi > Basidiomycota > Agaricomycetes > Auriculariales > Auriculariaceae > Auricularia > Auricularia polytricha. The sequence goes on from QFEN01001217.1 coordinate 23,916, forward strand.
GATGACCATTTTATAAATACAGAAAAGTGCTCAATAGGAGGAGGTATGTCTTCTCCATCCACAATGATGTGGTATTTCTCCCGCAGTCGTCGATGTTGCTCATCTGTGCGCTCTCGAACATATTTCGGCGGCCGCCACCTGTATCGTACGTCAGAATGCATTCGTTCTCCACTTTATGGTACCAAACTCACGACGTCGCAAGGGAGTCAGTGTACGATATGCCTTTCGCGAGCTCTAAATCAGATGCGAGCTTCCTGCGACTTGCTATGGCTGCGAGTATTTCTGCATCTGCCTCATCTGCTTTTTCTACTTCAGTCTTCTTTGCATCTATGACGATATTAGTCATCCAGCTCGCAATTCAGTAAGACACGCACTCTCTGCAGCTTTGCGCTCATGCACTTCCTGTGCCTCCATGAGCAATGGCCTCTCCTTCCGTGCCTTCTCGCGTTGACGTTCCTCTTCCCTCTCTGCATCTTCGCGCTCTAGTAGTTCTTCTAACTGCTTCTTTGCTTTCGTCCTGTCAGAAACGGTGCTTAACGAAGAAAGTTTCGCCAGCTTGGCTTCTCGTCGTTGGGCTACAGGAACGTAGGGTACATAGTTATCGTCATCGTCATCGAATTTGTACGTTGGTGACAGAGAGCGCGAGATGCGGCGTCGTTTGGGTGCTGATTCCATGTCAGCCGTGATAAGTAGTTGGTGAGTTAATGATGGTGAATACAGAATAGGTGAAGGGGTCAAATGAAGTAACACGTGACTTGCATGCTTGGCGGCAGCACAGCCGCCGACCAGAAAGTAATCACATACTCATTTAGCGTAGAATCGACAGGCATCTATTTGCTCTCATAAAAATACATCATCGTCATGCTCTTTTCAAACTCTCATCGATTGTTGTCTCTGGCTCCCTAGAGAACGTTCGCGACAAGTGATTGGCGCCAGAAGTGACTGCTCGACTACTTGCTAAGTTGCCAAATGCTATGCATTGGTCCCGAAATATTCCCTCTTCGTCGTTGATGCTGGTCCTATATCGGGCTGCGAAACAATGGACCCTGGCTTGGGGCGGTGCGTGTCGACGGCATCGATAGGGAGTGTGTACCTATGGCTTGTAAGTTCCTTGGAATGCAGAGAAAGCAGGTGGAGGAAAAGTGAAGGGGAAATTGAAGAGAAAAAACTTACCGTGCCTCGTCGCAACCATATGCCTTCGGAGTGAGTTTGATTACAGTATGTAACGGTACATTGATATAAGGCAGATCAGCTTGTGGGAGATCGTGAAAGTACGCGTAGAGGCAACGGAGGATTGCCTGCCGTGATAGTCAGCACAAATTCTTACCATGAATTAGACATAGCAGAATCAGGGCGTGAATTTGAATAAAGCAAGGCTGTGTTTTAGAGCACAGAAATCCACACGTACTTGATGTCCAAATATCAATATGTTTTCCTGCCGCTCAAGTTCCATGATGACAGGCTCGAGGCGCACGACAACATCTCGGTAGGACTCGCCGCCTCGGTAACGATAGTTGAATTTGTCTTCATCACGGTTGGCAAAATCTTCGGGGTAGGCTTGCTGAAGTGCGAAAAGGAAATTGTATTAATGATGTCAAGTAAGAAGCATTGACAGGAAGCAGTATGCACCTCAATCTCCTCGTAGGTCATACCGTCACATACGCCGGCGTCGAGTTCATCAAGAGATTTCCAAGTAAGCTTGGGATATGGAAGTTCTCCAGCGGTTTGGATCGTGCGTTGAAGGGTCGAAGTCCAGACCTGTACGTTTGAGATGAAGTTCTGTACCATGACGAGAAGTAGACAAGTACAATAAGTGGTGCATCCCCGATGTTGTTTCGTACGAGCTCAGGGAGCGCGTGAGCGTATGCAAGACCGCGTTCTGAAAGTAGCGAGTCCCCGCCAATCCGGCCATCGACGTTAAATTGGCTCTCGCCGTGCTACAACAAGACTTGAGTCAAAGTTGCAAAATTTTCAAAAGACGCACTCTGGAAAGAAATATGTTGCGTGGCTTCACATGTAGATTCATTAAATAAAATGCAATGCGGCTTTGCAAGTAACCATTGATTCTGCTGAGCGTGACTTCATTGCCAACATCTGTGATCCGCAGATAGCTAAGGTGGGGTTCAGTGATGGTCTCGTAGACGGCCTCGTACTCCTTGATGCGGCGGAGGAAATCGCGTTCAGCCACTTCACGGGGAAGGTCTTTGTAGTCCGGGTCGCCGGAGGATACCTTGAGGGCAACGTTGGCAGCAATGACAGCGGGATCGTTGCATATGGACTCGAGGAAGATGACGGACATGCCCTTTTCTTTGGCAACGCGGGCGGAGATTTTGGCACTGAGTGAGGTGGAATTAGCTATTACTGTGAGATCACCACGTTAAATGATGGGCGTACCGTCTCATACGGGTACTGTTGGTTGCGTCTGAAGGGTGTGAATGGTATGAGTGGAGTGGAGAGGGAAAATATACCGTGTATGGCGACGTTGCCGCCCCTTTTCAACCATCTAATGAGCATCTCGAGGCTGTCTTCTGCGAGCTGCTCGCGAAGCTTGGTGGCTTCCACGTTGTTGTGGCTGAAGTAACTGGAAGTGTGATCTTCGAGGATGCCACTCCTGCAGGAGGTGAGGTGTATAGAATGGACGAAGAAACACCACGTACTGCTGAGCTTTGTGGTGCGCGCGTGAGCGGCGAAGTTGACCAACATTAAAGACCTAAGCAACTGTAAGTATCAGATGAGCCTGAGGATGAGGGTAACAGACCTGTACGTCGTATTCTAGCCACTGGGGAGGGTAAGTAAGATGTCTGATGACAGGGAGAAGGGTGAACCTTGAGATAACGCATGAGCTTGTTGCTGAGGTAGGATTTGCCACGGGCGGGCAATCCCACCATCGCAAGGACGATCTTTGCTTCAGAGTAGTCTGGTTTGGCGACTTGCATGATAGAATGATACATGAGTGAGGAACAAGAGGAGTGTGGCGAGACGGACCTTTGTTCCCGATACCAACGACGGAGCGTGGGGGTGTCGGGGCCTGAGAGCCTTTCCGACTGGAGGCAGTGGACTCGTCGAACTGCTTTAGCCTGTGCAAGATGTCCAATCGTTAATTTATAATTTAAAGATGAGAGCACAAAATCAGATAGATAGAGAGGACCGAGGACTAACATTGGCCCACCAGCACGGAATATGGCAGGTGGACGGCCGCGAACGACACTGTCTGGGACGGCGTCTGTATTGTCTACCATGTCTTCGATGGCACCGAGGGCTGCAGTGAGCTCTGAGGAGATAATGGGAAAGTGGATTCTGTTGTGATCTTCGTGCTGATGATCCATGGCGCTGAAAAGTTAGCTCAAGTGATTATGACTCTTGATTAACTCCTGGTGATATGAGCTCAAGCACGTGCCCCATGCAACTGGACGTCGACCATGCAAGCAAAAGGTTTTCATTCAACGCTTTCAACTGAAATTCCTCTCCATGCACGGCATGAGTATGCAGCATGCAACTTGTTCGTCCTCCACGAACTCCCGCCCGACATTATCATTGACTCGTTCGAGCTCAATGACCATAGACTCCGCTTCCAGTTTGCGGGAAATACGAATCTGGAACTACCCACGTCGGGGGTAGCGAATGAATCAGGTTGGCTGCTGGTCGCTGTTAAGCCGGAGACAGACTTGGTCGTGGTGGACGTGCCTCTCCATGCTAGGTACGGTATGCCGCGCGAGGGTAATAACCTACGTCACATCATCCAGCTACCTCCTCCGACTTGTTTCTGGGCTTGTCCTTCCTCATGTGCGTTTCAAACTATCTTCTGTCGCCCGATTCTTACTTTTTGTTATTAAAAAAAGACAAATCACTCCACAGCGCACTCCCACCCGAGTCACCCAAATTCCACATGCTCAATTCCTCCACTCAGTTTGAAATCCTTCAGCACACAACCTCATCGCATCTTTCATTCGACATTCCTGTCGGCAACATCAATCACATCCTCTATATCGAGTTATGTACCGTGACTGTTACCCTCCTTGCCTTCGTCTACATTGCCCAGCACTGTTGGGCACTCTCCAAAACCCCATTCTGCACACCTTAAGATGCAATAGCTCTTTTTAGCACAGAGTATAGAATTTAGAAAGGCGCGAGCAAAATATCAGTCCCGTGACCACACCAACCAATGAAGCGCGTGAACGTGATAAGCGACCGCTCCCCTACACGATCACACACCGTCGTTGCTTCACCATCTTCCCCCAGCGTCCCTTCATGCACTCTCGTAATGCAAGGTTGAACACGTCTTGCACACCGCTTCCTGTCTTTGCTGAGCACTCAACGTACTTGGCACCGATTTCCCGTGCCACCGTGCCACCTTGCTCAGGTGTCACTGGTACCTGACCCTGCGCGCCAAGCATGCGTCGTGTTTGTTCGTCCCGCCGCAGGTCAGTCTTGGTTCCAACGAGGATAAGAGGTGTTCCTTCGCAAAAGTGGGCAACTTCAGGGTACCACTGGGAATGTTTGGTCAATATAACTGGGCTTGACGCGCTGGTCAGCAACATACCTTATCTTGCACGTTTCCGAGCGAGACAGGAAAATCGATAGAGAACACGATCAGGATGACGTCGGATTCGGGATAGGATAGTGGTCGTAGTCGGTCGTATTCTTCCTGCCCCGCGGTGTCCCAAAGTGCTAGCTCTACCAGTTTGCCGTCGAATTGTATTTGCGTGACGTAGTTTTCGAATACAGTGGGTATGTAAGACTGCAGCCACACGTGGACGACTGAATGAGTACATATGAATGGGTGACAGTCGTCACTCATGCGTACCTCAGGAAATCTATTCTCTGCATATACGATGAGGAGACAAGTCTTCCCGCATCCGCCTTGAATGTAGTGTATTGAGCGCGGGCACGGACACTGAAGAGACAAGGGCAAGGGTCCGCGCACCATCTCCAACCACTACCAGCTTCTTCTTCATGTCAGGTCTTCGAGAATCCATTGGCAGCGGTTAGAACTATAATTTGGGTGAGCAATGGATAAAGAGATTAGCGACGGGATGGACAGTGAGCTGGAACAGAAAAAGGAGGTCTTCAGAAAGTCTGCAACTTGTTGCTTGTTCAAAACAGACAATTCCAGACGCGTTGAATGCACCGGTCACGTGGTGACGAAGGTATCATAAAAACAACCCTTGCATACTCAGGCTAAGGATGGTATGTCATCCATTTTCTGGCCATGCGATGTCGCAAGGAGCGGGTTTTGCTATGGGTGGGATTATCCCGCACTGTGTGTAGCGGGTGTACTAGATATCGAGGAGGTGCGTCGGATGGTCACAATATCTGCGGTTTGTCGTAATCGATTGCCCTCCGTACAGGACTCACATGCAGGCGCTCTACTTCAACGTGTCGCTCATTCCGAGGAAGCACAAGCCCTGATTAAAATTTGTGGTACTCCGCGCGTTCTCGGACGTTGTGTATTCAGCTCGTTCGTGAGGTCATCATACCCCCTACCAGATGTGGAAATGTTTTGCAGTCCCTCACGGTCTGATACTTCTGTCATGTCCGATATACAACTGACTTTGATGTTAGGGCATGCTCTACTGCATACATATACTACCATCGTCATGATGCAAATTCTTTGCGGTTTTATGCCTTGGGTTCGAATGGAACACATCTTTTTGATCTTCAGGATGAGGTCTTGCGCTCGAGCTTGAAGCACGATTTTTCGCATATCGCGACATCGCGAAGCGCGTCGAATACAGGGCAGATTCTCGTCAATCAAGTATGTTTTCCAGTAATTACCCGCGGCATTTGCTGGAGCTTGCCTGTTGTAGTGGAACTCAGCAAAATCCCTCGAGCACTTCCTAGAGCACGAGCAGCGTGCTCAGACTACCATCACCCAAGAGCCCAATGCTCTCTATAAAGGTCCTTCAACTATTACGACCATTAATAAGAAAATCCGATATACAATCGACAGAACCAAAAGTTCAACTCATCTTTTCTGGCGTGTCGCGTCCTTTGTCTTCATCTATTCGAGAGAATTTAGCGTCATAGGTAGGCGTTATGTTATTTACCGGTATCTGATGCCCAGTTTGCACCCAGTCCAGCAAATTGAATCTAGGGCGAGGAAGTTGCGTCGCTTGCTCCGCGGCGTGCAACCTATTCCAAACGGGGACGTGGGGCGCAAGTCTTCTCAATATATCGCGTGCGGGTCCTTCTTCGATCCTTTTGGTTCATCACGCTCAATTTTTTTCAAAGATTTTACAACACCCTCTGGATCATTCTAAATGATCTCATCGTTGGGATTGCGCTTCGTCAATTTTTACGGCAGGATCCTCAGGCTTTTCTGCACCTTTTTAAGCTCACCTTCGAGGTCCGAAGTGTTGAACATTGCACCATACTCTTTCTGACATAAATGTCCAGGATAAGGCCGTGCATAAAATACGACAGATTCTTCTGTGGCTAGACAGCTGGCCTGCAGGCCTAAAGCTCAACACCGAACTCAGCCGATTCTACTCGCATAGCTTTATGGGAATCATTGCGCTTTGGAATAGTGCGTATTGATACCCGGTTCTGCGCGATATTCTGCACAATCCTCATTGGTATACAGGAGGCTTCCGGACCGTCATACCTCTCCTTCCTATGTTATTCAGTGCGCTTGAGCTTGGGAGTGTGTTTGGGGTAACGATGGCGCTCGCCATGGCGTGTGATCTCATCTGCATCTTTATGGCACATGTACAACTGTGCTATTTGGTCTCGGTGACCGTGTATGGTCATTTGTTACGCTTGGTGGCGTCGCTTTGGAATCTTTTTCGAGGTGAGGCCTTTTCCGCAATTTTATCAATGAGAGTTAGCAATAACAAAATCAAGGACGACGACATAACGTGCTAAGGAATCGGACGGATCCTTGGGACTACGATGTCGATCAGCTACTTTTGGGGACCATTCTTTTCACTCTCGTCGCTTATCTCTTTCCTACCGTTCTGGTGTACTACATTTTATTCGCTACAGTGAGTCTTAGCATCAATATCGGTGGCGTATGCTAACTCACTTGGGTACTACAAGATGCGTGTCTCGACCATTTTAGTGTATGCGAGTTTGGAGACGGTGCTTGCGTTCATGAATTATTTTCCACTCTTTGCATTGATGCTGAGAGTCAAAGATCCACAGCGATCACCTGGTTAGTGACTTAGGACTCGTCGGTGTGTGCACTGAAGGAAAACCCCTAGGTGACCTTTATATGAGAGTGAAACCAACCAAGGGCGGAAATGGCGTAGATGTTTCTGTCGAGGTGGGCCATACTTTCTTGTGATTGCGATGCTTAGTAAGTTCTGTTTCACAGAGCCACCCATTGCCTCTTGCTGTCACTTTCAGCCAGTATGGTGCGTCTCCCTAATGTGGTCGGCAAAATTACATCTTAACATGGGAGGCAGTCGAGCTATGGAGGCGATTGGCAAAACATTATCATCCATTTCGGCTCTTGTGGTATGTTATGTCGGGTCGAGTTCTCGATACCATCCCGAGAGCACATATCCACAGCACTACATGACAGCGAGTGTAGAATCAATATAATATCAAACCTCGACCAGTCATTGTAGCCATGGGAACTAAAGAGGAATGCAATTCTGCTCCTGCTAGATATGGCTAATTGTACTGCAAGAAATTTATGTTGTTGGTATATTGCCATTATCATGGATGTCCACAAATTTTAACTCTTGTGAGCAGTTTCAAGCCCTGTGAAAATCAACAAAAATGAGTTGGATAGGTAGCAATAGATGTCTAAGTACAACTTAAGGTAGATAGAAATCTACTAAATTTGAGATGGCAAAACTCTGATTTTGTGCAAAATGCAGGGAACCTTTGCAAAGGTAAAAAATGTAAGCATGTCAGACTTTGATTGCATACTTTGCAACAAAGTTTTGACAAACTTTGCATATGCATGTATACATATTGCATTGTGCATGTGCATGTGTGTATATTATAGGTCCATAACTTTTGCACATGTGTTAACTTAATCATATCTGAGTCAGTGCAGTTGAACCACATGCATCTTCTCCTCCACTCATTCATCCCCACCATGACCCCTGCTCAATACAATCATTCTCTTGTGTTTCTAGTACAACATGACAACCACAAGCCTGAAGTGGTGAGCAGTTGATTTCCTAACTGCAACTATTGGTGTTGTCTTTGAGAAGAGGAAATTGGTCCTTTGAAGTTGCTAATTCTTTATGCCTCTCCCCATACATTTCTTTGATCACTGGTCTTTCATAGTCACTGTTAAGACTGTGCTCAAAGGGCAGATCTGAAGGGCTAGGCTTCGGCTCGTGCACTGCACCCCTTACCCGAGTACATGTCCTTAATTTCTGGAGGAGAATAATGATGACTGGCCGATAGCTTGGCTGAAGCCGGCGGAACTAATAGGGGTTGTCCAGAAGTCAGAGGTACAAGATCCCTGGACACAGTCCGGTAGAAACAGAACAGGGGAAGACTTAACAATGTCCAGCAGAATATAGTTTGGCCAAGGATGGTGGAACTGATAGGGATCGGGCAGAGTACAATGGAAAGACTGCCCTAGACTAAGTCCGGGTAGAACTGACAAGGAATGGACTACCTGAAGGTAGAGGTGGAGGGGTTAGTCTTAGGGATATGATCGTGAGACTCAGAGGGTTGGCCAGGAAGTGGAATCCTGGACTGAGAGGAAACATGAGAATGAATGGAGTCTAACATGTTGTCTTTACCAGGAATCAATCCCGAGACAGAGGGGACAAGAGACAGGAGTGGGCAGAGTCCAGATGTGATATTCAAACTGAGGAAGTACTATGGTTTACAAGGGTTTATATATGATAGAATATGTGATGGGAATGCAGTGAGTGGAGTTCCAAGGCTGTGAGAGGAACATATGGAAAGGCTAAGTTGACAGGCACAAAGGTAACTGACACAGGCCAATCATAAGAAACAGAGAGCAAAAGGACACATGAAGTGGAAACAAGAATGATGGCAGAAATGAAACAGTGACAGAACAATTGAGAATGGGAATGGAAATGAACTGTCAAGTGGATCTGACAGATAGGGGTTTGATCAAGGAACATATAAATGGGGAAAACTGAGGGGAATGAGTCTAGACCAGATCTGAGAGTATGGAAGTCTAGACAGGAGAATAGAGGTAGTTACAAGAGGATGTGCATATGGGAACAGAAACAGGAGTGAGGGCCAGATTGGATCTGATGATCCAATAGAAGACTGGTCCAGGAATGAGGGTCAGATCAGATCCGAGAATATGGAAGTCCGACTGGAAGATAGGGGTCAGGAACAGAATATGACAACTGGATTGGATCCGATAATCTGAAGGAAGTCCAGTCCGGAAATGAGGGTCTAGAATGCGGGATATGACAGTCACTTTGATTTCTCCACTTTTCTTAAACTAATCTCATTCTCTGCACTTCCAATAGCATTTGCACCCTTGATTGGCAATCAAACAGCCATCAAAAGGAACCAGTGAGGATCTTTATGACTTACTGGAATGGGTTGTCTACCACTGACAAGGGGTTATATTATTTTTTCTTATATTAATTTCAAAGTCTAATACTATCTACAACTGTACTAGGTATACAAGGTCAAGGTGGCTGCTAAGGTAAGTGCTGTTTACTAGATCCTAGTGCATGTACTAACCAACCTGCTCTATAGCTGGCACCAGTGCAATGTTAGGATGTTGATGAATAGAACACTCAAGGCAGTAGAGGTGGGATGGTAGGATGGCGGATGAGGCACAGCAAGCAGCAATACCCTGCACCCTCACCAAATAATAGTGATATCATACTAACCCTAGCAATACCCATAGATAGCCTCATTAGTTGTACAGTGGCTCAAAAAAGTGTCTGAATGTTTGTGCAATTTTGAGTAATTGGATTATAGTAAGCTAGCATTTAAATATAACATATTGGTATATGAACATGTCTGAAAGCCCTACATCATGGCTTGAATCTGAGCTATACATCGTGGGAATACAATCTTATATGGGCAAGTTATGGTAATTCTATTCCTATAACTCATTCGGACACTTTTTTGACTTTGTGTCAAACCAATCTTATTGTATGATTCTAGTACTTTGTGTTACCCCCCTTGGCTTTAATAACTGCTGTAACCCTTCTAGGCATACTTTCTATCAATTTCTGACCCTCCTCTTTGGTAATTGTGTCCATTCTACTGCAACTCTCTCCCACAGTTCAAATAGCCCCTTTGGAGGATCTTGATAGGCAGAAAGTGG
>QFEN01001219.1:0-12250 GCA_003316125.1 Auricularia polytricha
TTTGCAATCTCTGGAATGAGTGGGGAGGATAGATTGATGTGGGCATTCATAGTCGTCATGGTTGTGAGGATCAAGTGGATAATGGCTTGAAAGGAATGGTGGAAGAAGTTGTTGAAGAGGATTGGGAATGATGAGGAAATGGATGTATAACGCGTGGATTTCGAGATTTTTGCACAACATGGCAAGGTCTGGCTGAACATAGAGGTCGTCTGGGAGTGTAAGGGTCGAAGATGGGAGGGCATTGGAAGCGTGGGAATTTGAGGAAAGTGGGTCGACCTTGTTGAATGTGGTGAGCCGAAAGAACGCCAAATGTTGTAATGATCTTGAAATAACTCGAGAATCGCGAAGTTGGGAACATGAAAGAAGATAGACATAAGGAGTGATATGGGAAATGAATATTAAAATGAAAAGCCATGTTCTCGCTACCAAACACTTTTGGTGCGTGACACCGGGTCTGCCGAAGGTTCTCCACCAGGTCAACCAGTCCGGTGTAGGAAACATCCATTCTCTGGCCTCACAAAGGACACTTTACCTACTTTATGTTAGCACTCTTATTGCTTACATAATCCAGTCAATCTTGCACCAGTACCAGTCAGAGTCTGAAAGTCCCCTGTCTTTTCTTGATGTTTTCCTCTCTGTGAGCACTGAGCCTGGAGCAGAGACCCTTTAGGGTCGAACATTGTCTCTCTAGACATAGCAGCTAGGCAGTGCAAGACCCAACATTATTCTGCAAGCCTGAAGAGTTGTTGTACCCACACCGGTTACCATGTTCAAGGCGGTACTGACATTGAGCTGCATGGTGGAAAAATTGGCACACATCGAGGAGATGTGAAAGTCGAAATCCTGCTCCATTGCATCGACCCTGGCAAGGGCATGCTGGTCGGACATTTCCATGGCAGCGACTCAAGCAGCCAGGGCAATGACACGGTCATGGAGGGTGGTGACAGTCGGTGGCTGAGATTGCGAAGGATGGTATGCGCTGTCGGCCGCAGGAGTTGGTGGGGGATGGGTAAAGGTTGATCGTCAGACTCAGGCTCCACCCAATGATCGGCAGGGAAGTCATCGGCAGAAGTAACCATGCAAGGTTTGGTCGGCATCTCGGTCACGACATCGGTAGCGGGATCATTGCCGGTAACCGACACATCTAACACCACAGGTTAAATTAGATCACAGTGAAAGAAAAAAAGACCTACTGGTATCCATGACCACTTCCTCTTCAGACACCACAATGGGAGTTGAAGGACATGCGTGAGAGGTCACTCTAGTTTTCCTTCTGGCAACCGTAGACTTGGAGGCCGGTGGAGCCTTGGACCTCGGTCGTTTTGTGGGGGGATGCCGAGCCGTTGCAGGAGCATCGGAATTGACCGACACCGGTCGGTCGCATCGCACCTTCATCAAGTGGCATTTGGCACAGGCCTTCATGGCCTGCCCCTTCCTGCTGACAACGACAAGGCATGGCTCGTCAACACATCTCTGACAGGGCGGGTCATACTATCAGACATTGACCACTCAGTTACTTGGTATGCGGGAAATGATGAAGGACTTACAGCATCAGCCTCTGGATCAGCCTTGGCAAATTGGCGCCCTCTAACAGGCTCGGCGACTTCTGTGGCCTTCTCCTTGCCTTTGCCTTTTGCTGGCTGGCGTCTGATGGTGCCCTCGGAATGCTGCTGATGATCCTTAAGGGGTGAAGACAGCAGGGCAAAGGTAAATCTCACCTGCTTGACGCCTTTGGTCATGCCCTGCCTGTGAGTTAGCAATGACATTGACATACACATTGCTGGTGTGCTTGCCTTTAATTTCGGCGGAGCTGCTGCCGGCGCAGAATCAATGTTCTTTGATGGCTAAGGTCAGGTCAACAGCTGCTTAAAAATAATTGAAAGAAAGACATACCCTTGTGACTACAATGGTGTCCCCCGAATGCTTGTCGTCCTCGCTGTCGGAGAGGAAGGCTTTTGACAAAGGCTTCGATACCTTGCGTTTCTTCCTCCCTGAGTCAGCACCTGGGCTGTCCTCTCGGGATCTTCGAGTTCCACGGTTGGGTCGCTTGCCCTTGTTGGTCATCCGCTGACCGGCGAGAGGGAGCGAGTTAATTGGTGGGACCGAGATGTCCTTGGGAGCTAGGACTGGGCCAACCTCAGGTGCAGGTGCAGCGGCAGGGGCAGTTGCGCTGGCTTTTACTGTAGGGGGAAGGTTAGGGTGTCACTGTTGATCTGATCTGTGGCGACTCACCATATCCAACGGTCTTTTGGAAGAACTGGTGGGCCTCCATGTGAGGATCATTATCCCGCACACAGATCCACTGTGGGGCAAGACCATTATTCATGGTCGATCTGACCTCGGCTGCTGCAGACAGCAGGAACGGCGAGATGACTGAGGCATTCCTGCCATGCTGCTGAAGTGCAGTGGACTTTGAAGGGTTGGTGAGCATGTGAAAAAAATCTGCCGCCCAGAAACTCACCGCTTGTCGCGTAATTTCATGAGCTTAGTCAATGACCACCGAGCCATCTGATTCGAAAATCCGAATTTGGCGGACTGCACTACGCACAGACGCGTCGGCCATTGCCAAAGCCAAGTTGGATTCGAGTTGGGAGGACATGGTGATGGTGAGATTGTTGGAAAGTTCAAATGTAAAGATGTTTGAAAAGAAAGAAGAAGAGTGGATGACTGTCGACCTAGTTATATAGGGAACAACTCTGTGTGGATGTGGATCAGTGAAGTCCACAAATGTTGTCAGCAAAATGTGACATCGCCGGAAATGGCCGAGTTGTGGGTCCACAAATGTCGCGTGGTTGGCCTGATGTGATACAGTCGGCGATTGCCGAGGTGTGGCGGCAGGCATGACTTCTGCATTGTTGATGGGATTCAAGTGGTCCACACATCCAACCATACCAACTGCCAGCACACAACTGTCAAAGTCAATTTGCAACACCATGGATTCACGCGAGCATCCCATTGACAAAGCTCGAAGATTACAAGACGAGCGGATCAAAGCTGACCGGAACTTTTTCGTCACATGGGACCGGTGGGTGCCACCAAAGTTGTGGCCGATCCCATCTGCTCAAAAGGTCGGGATTCCTGTGGGTCTCAACATGATTCGCATTCAACCCAAACAACCCACTACATCCTGCACTAAATGACCGATGAAATCTACACTGTCACTCATGCCATCCGACAACAAACACGCAGATGATCTTGCCAAAAATATTTTGGGCATGAAAGTAAGTCCTCTATCGAATTGACTTGACATGTGATATCGGCTGATGACATGTGCTGGGGCACCGAGGGTGATGAACTGCCGACCACCAGATCATCGGTTGAACCAAAATCACTTGCCCAGGTGCATTTCAGCCATGAAGGTAAGTTTTTAATTCAATTTACCCACGCTGATTGTTGACAACATGTCAGAATTTAACATGTGCTGGGGCACCGAGGTTGATAAACTGCCGACTGTGGAGATGCTGACCGCAAGTGCATCAGCCAAACCGCCATTTGGCGGTCAAAGTGAGTCCATGCCATGTATGCCATTGCCAATAACTGACCCATGACAGCATTTGACATGTGCTGGGACACTGAGGCTAATCCTTCACTGATCAGTGCCGCAGGTTCAGCTACACCTCAGGCCGCAGATCAATACGAGCTGTGTTGGGATGATGAACAGACTGCATCCAATGTCAATTCGGTACCGATGGTAGAGCCAGCAATCGTCAAGACGCCGAGCTATGATATGTGTTGGGATGAACAACCTTCTGCATCGGCAGTGGGCTACAAAGGTGAGTATTGGTAATTTATACCGCCGACTGTAACTGACTATGATTCAGCCAGTTTTGACATGTGCTGGGGAGATTCACCATCGGGCGCAGATGATGACAATGACAGCGGGCCGATCATCAACTCGGCTGATTCAGGTCTGGCCAAAATATTTGTTGAGTTGCTAGTACTGACGGTCGGTGTAGGTCAGTCACCGGCCAAATCTCTAGCACCACGGGATGGCTCGCTGAGTGAGATTATCACAGCCGATGAGGAGTTGCTCTGCCAAGCCAATATGAGGCTTGAAAACCTTGACACTTTGATGGGTCAGTCAGGTAAGTCTCATCATATTGATGCCCACTTGACACACAATGACCAAGCACAAATGTCTACAGACATCACAGATATTGCCGAGAATATGATATCAAGCTATAGGGATGCGCGTGACCAATCGGAATTGTTCTTCAAATCTGCGGATTGACTGATACCTCACTTTCACTACTTTGTCTTTGATAGCATCTAGGTCTTCTTGTCTCTTCTGCAATTGCCGGGCGCGCCATGCAATGAGGTCCATAGTGGAAAACATATCTTGGCCCAGGAGGGCTATGAGGAAGGTTGCTTCTGCTAAATCAAAGGGAAAGATTGGTTCAACCCCATGAACCATGAAATACGGCGATAGACCAGTAGATTCTTGGATTGTCACCCGTTCCGCCCAAAAGACGGCATGAGCGGCTTGATACCAATGTGACTCATCCCCCTCGGAACTTTTCATGATGGCCTCCCAGACATTGTAATGCCGTCGCTCTACTATACTGTTGGCTTGCGAATTGTATGGCGAGATCTGGATTGGATGGATACCATATCTGTCTGCAAGAGAGTCAACAGCTGCACAGAAAGCGGGTCCGTTGTCTGTGACAATCTCTGTGATGGGACCCCATCTGCACAGGAGGTCTTCGAATATGAAGTCTGCTAAGATTTCGGTGGTTTCACGGTGTAGCATCCGCCATTCCGGGTATGCAGTGAGTGCGCATTGAGCTTGAACTAATTGGTCGAATTTGCCGGCTTTAGGCATCATCATCGTGTCAAGGTGCGCTTTACGGAAGATGCCGCCTGGAATAGGAACAGATGGCAGTGGAGCAGTGCCTACTGCTGAAGACGAGCTTGCACGAGACTCAAGGCCAAAGCCTGAGAGCAATCACTCAGACAAAGCTGGTGCACAGTGGTAGTTGACCCTAACCCTAAACTTGGCTATATACATGCTTTCTATGACTTCGGACACCTCGCCAGGACCCCTGACACCTGTCCCTATCTCTCTCTCTGCCAAACCTAACCGCTACAGCGGAATGTGTAACTTGTGAGTTTGCCGGATTTGGCACTCATGACATGTCCTGTTATACCACTTGATATCGTCAACAATCATTGGCCACCAGAAGCGCAAGAGTAGACGTGTCCAGATCATCAAAATACCTTTGTGACCAAGGTCATCGTGTGCTTCTTTGAGGATTCACAACCACTTCTTTGGTCGGACAACTAGCTGGTGTTTTCCGTGTGAGTGCCGTCTCCAAAGATTACCGTCCAAAATGAAGTACCGAGCTGCGGATATGACAAACACTTCGAAATCTTTGTCTGAGATATCCAGTGGTTTTTCCCGAGTTTCCAAAAAGAATTGGATCTCTTTGATTCTTGTGTCCATTGCTTGGGCGGCTTCTGATCACAGGATATTTGTATCACCGGAATATTCTTCCTTGGCATCTAGAAATGTGAGAAGGGTCGGCGGGCACGCGGTTTTTAGCGGAATGGGTGCTGTATACAGAATCCAGGTCATATAAGTTCCCATGCTAGATATCCGATGGATTTGATCATCCAATATTTCCATGCAAAATGAGTACGATCGGTCAAGCCAATCTTCGGGATCATCATCTTCTCCTGGATCATCTTCCTTGGGAGGTCTCCTTGAGAGTCCATCCGCCCTGGTGTGCTTTGCAGTGGATATGTGCACCAATTTGAAAGAAAAGAGAAGTATACCTGCAATCCATCGATTGATAGTCGCATTTGGCTGTAAGTCTGGGTTATTGATCATACCTTTGATATACTTTGCATCTACCTCAACCGTCAGGTTGGTGACACCAAAGATGAATACATGGACAGCGTGGACAGCACAAAATAATCTGTGAAGTTCAAGTTTTGCTTGCGAGTAGTGGCTTTCGACTTCTGTGAGTGAGATAGATCCAAATCGATTTGGATACTGCTTGCTGTCGTCTCCAATTTGCAGCAATATAAAGCCGACTGCAATGTATGACGTGTCGACTGCAAGGATGACTTCCCGGTTGCATTCATAGTCGATCCGGCGGAGTGCGGGGGACTCTAAAACTAAGTCCTTCAGGGTTTGCATGGCTGTCTACTCGTCTGGACCGAATTTGAAGGGTATGTCTTTCCTGGTGAGGTTGGTGAGGGGACGCGCGATTTTGGAGAAGTTCCGGATGAATATGCGTAGCACACCGCAGGTGCCTAAGAAACCTCTGACTTGTGAAACATTGCGTGGTTCCGGCCAGTTGCAGATCTTCTGGATTTTGGAATCTTCCAGGACGCGTCCTTCAAAGGTACACCTGTCCAACAATGATTGTGGTCGGAGCTGCTAAGACAAATTTAGTAGTGGATATGGTTGTGCCAACATTTTCCAGCCTCTGTAATATCCGGTTAAGAACTATACAATGTTCCCAGATGAAGCGACAGATGCCCAGGTTCTCTGGGATGGTTTCATACATGCTGTCAGCACTTTGGTACCTGGTTTTTTCAGACTTTACTGGGACATCATCAATGAAGGGGGACGTAAACTCTGGAATCTCATGTTGTAGAATAAAAGTGGTATGCCCTTGATATACTTCGACCGTGTTAGTGTGGCCTTGCGGAAGCGTGGTTAGTCAGTGTGGTCCTAGTGGTGTGCTGAAGGTAGTGAGGTCATGGGATTCTTCGTGTAAAGCACACTGATCATACCCAGAATATAGGTCCATCATACCATAGACCACATAACCAGCAAAGGATTCTGCTAAATGTTCCACAAACAGAGGCAATGAGGAATCCCGGATGGTCACCGCATTGAGCGGCTGCAGATTGTGCACTAAGCATAAGGACTTTCTGTCTTTCTTGACAATGCAAAACCATCTGGAATGATAGGCTGCAGTGGACGGTTCATAAACTCCTGAGGCGATTTTCTCTTTGATGATACGGATGACTTCATCTGTGGTTGCGGGTGGGATGGGGATGTTGCGTTGTGACCACGGAACATGTGGAATGGTTGGGATTTTGTAGGGCGGGAAGTAGGTCTCGTTGAGCAGGCCTCATTCCGATGCGCCCCATGCAAAAGTGATGGAGCGGCATGGTCTCAACACTTGGTTCTGGATGTGTGAGAGTCTGGGTTTTCTCTATGTCGCTATGCTACTCTATCTGCCTTGCTACTGCTCCCAAACCAGTCATACCCGCCCGCTTCTCAAACGGGAAATGCCCCTGAGACCTGTGCACCCTACTACATATACCGCCCACAAAAATGCGACGTCCCCGGAGCCATGTTGTGAAATGAAGAAAAAGTTTGTATACCTGCACCTATTCCCTTCTCATCCTTTCCCTCCTCGCATCCTTTTGACTTCTTTGGCTGTCTTCTTCTCGCTTTTCTTGTTCGTCTAGTTCCTTGGTTCTGTGTCTTCCTCGTTTCCTCGTACTTCTTTCCCTTCTATCTCTTTTTCTGCTTCATTCAATAATGTACCTGTGTGTGGCAGGAACCATCGCAGTCGTCTCGTGTGGAACCACCCTCCCATCAGGAATCCTTCTAGTGTCTCGAGTGCGTACAAGTTCATTCGCTTCGAAGTGATTCTATGAGGAGCGGACCATTGTGGTATGATTTTCCTCGACGACTTGTGATTACCGTCGACCTCACTTGCATAGACTTGTACAAGTTGGCCTGGTTGGAAATGGACCTGTCCTGTTGACAATGTGAGGACGCATTTGTCGAATGCTGCCTTGCGTCTCAGAGAGTTTGCAACATGGTTGGCTAGGGCATCCAATTGTTGTTGGGCTACATAGGCTGAATGAACGTGTATGTCAGACGGCGAGAGTTGGTTGGCGGTGGTTGGGAGAGGTGTGCGGGGTGTGTCAACAACTAGGCCGAGGAGGAGTTCTCTTGGTGAGAACTGGTAAGCTGGTAGAACTCTTCTGTTGAGATGCTCAATAGCCTGGTCGAAGTGGTCGGACCAGGCTGTGGGGATGGTTTGTGGGTCGATGTCAATGTAGTTGTCCTCTCCTAACTGTGGGGCGCACATGTACTTGAGTCGCACTAATAGGATTTTGTTAGTGCCTTCCACAAGTCCGTTTATCCATGGGGCGTATGCAGCTGTGACATGCCTTTTGACTTTGTGTGCGTCGCACCATGCTTTCACATCTAGGTTATCAAAGTGTTTTCCTCCATCTGTCATCAGCGTCTCTGGCTGTTTGAAATCATGTTGTATCTTCTCGAGTCCTGCTAGCGTGATCTTTGCAGTGCCGTGAATTTTGAGCTTGAGTCCCAAAACATACTGGGAATAGGTGTCAATGATGAGGAGTATGTTGTGAAACCCTCCCTTTGACTTGGGCATCACTAGGTAGTCTGCGACAAGCATTTCAAATGGGTGTCTGCGTATCACGGGTTCAAGGAGTGAGTTGATATGTGCCGCGCCAAATCCCTTGCATTGTCCACAGTCCAATATGGCATTGGTTACAGATTTATTTAGGCACAGGCTGTAGACTCGATCAACCAGCTGTAGCTTAACTAGGTCTCTTCCCCAATGCCCCTTCGTTGTGTGTTCTATCCTTGCCAGCTCTATTGCCTCATCCTGCGTAACACATTCTAATTTGCCGTGAACCGTGTGGACGAGTCATTAGGCACGCACCAAAGCTTGTCGTCAGCGATGAAGAAGTGTTGTGCTTGATGGCAAGCACGTCTTTTCTCCTTGACTGTCTTGTCTGAGTCTAGGTCGTGAATAGCATCGATGATTTCTGAAAATAGTGGTTCATTAGCAAAGCGTGATCGTAGCGCATCCAGACTTGTATTTGATACTCGTGAGCTTGACTCAATTGCAAACAGGTCCTGTGTTATTCCGTGTTATTCCTCCCAATCTTCACTAACCGTTGTCATGCACCAAAAGTGTTTGGTAGCGAGAACATGGCTTTTTCATTTTAATATTCATTTCCCATATCACTCCTTACGTCTATCTTCTTTCATTTTCCCAACTTTGTGATTCTCAAGTTATTTCAAGATCATTATGACATTTGGCATTCTTTTGGCTCACCACGTTCAACAAGGTCGATCCACTTCTCTCACATTCCCACGCTTCCAATGCCCTCCCATCTTCGACCCTTACACTCCCAGACGACCTCCATGTTCAGCCAGACCTTGCCATGTTGTGCAAAAATCTCAAAATCCGCGCGTTATTGTTAAGACCGTGTTCAAGGGGTCGGATCTGAAAGGGCTTGGCTTCAGCTCGTGCGCTGCGCCCCTTACCCAAGTATTGCCCTTTAACTTCTTGAGCAGAATAGGAACGGACAGCGAAAATATAGTTCGGCCGAAGCGAGCGGAACTAATAGGGGTGATGCGGAATAGGGGTAATGGACTATCCTGAACTAAGTCCGGATAGAAACAGACAGGGGTTAGACTACCCGAAGGTAGAGGCGGAGGGGTTTAGCCTTAGGGGTATTATCCCTAGACTCAGAGGTGGGTTGGAAGGAATCCGAACCGAGGGGAAACATGAGGAAGAACTGAGTCTAAGATGATATTCGAACTAAGGATGTAATACGGTTTACAAGGGTTTATATACGATAGGATATGCGATGGGAACGCAGTCAGCGGAGTTCCGAGGCTATGAGAGGAACATATGTAAAGGTTAAGTTGACAGGCGCAAGGGTAACTGACACAGGCTGATCGTAAGGAACACAAAGGAAAAGGAAACATGAAACGAAAGAGCAGAATAGAGACGGAACTAAAACATGGATGGGACGATCGAGAATGGAGACGGGAATTAAGTGTCAGGCAGATCCGGACAGATAGGGGTTGTTACATATGGGGAATGAGAAGCGGGATAGGAACTAGATCGGATCCGAAGATAACAAGGAAGTCTGGTCCAGAAATAGGGGCTAGAACGCGGGATATGACAGTTATACGTTCATTTCCTCATCATTCCCAATCCTCTTCCACAACTTCTTCCACCATTCCTTCCAAGCCATTATCCACTTGATCCTCACAACCATGACGACTATGAATGCCCACATCAATCTATCCTTCCCACTCATCCCAGAGATTGCAAACAAATCAGCCAACCTATGAAGATGACCATCCCTTATCGTGTTGGGGAAGAGCCTCACAGACTGTATTTACCCTATGATCCCTGCAAGTCAACATCCTGCATGGCAACAACATGACATCTTTACACCAGGCCATTGGATCATCCCACCATCATTGCACTGCATCATTGCACAGCTCTATTATTATCCCCCACAGCAATCTGCTCTTGTCATATCTCTTGGATCATCACTGCACAGCACTTTGTCATGCTCACCAAGCGTGTGGTAATGCTGACTGAGGAGGATTTATCATCATTTGTCATGGTTTGTAATGGTCACAGCTTTGATTTATCATCCTCCCTTTCATATGACTCATGCCCCAACCTTATTATTCATCTTGTTCTATTTTTTTGCTTATGCTTGGTAATGACCCCTGAAGCGCAGCACTTATTCTTCCATGACCTTCTATGACCTTCCTTACCCCCATCATTTTCTTACTCTTATGGCTGGAGCACAGTTTTGCATACGCAAGAGTACACAAATCACAGAAACATATATAAACCCCTGTACTTTAGCTACAAAACAATTCAAGTTCAGCTTCACAGTTCACAGTTCATTCTCAGTCCCTTCTGGAGCCTCAGATAGGCTTCATATTCATCAGTATTTCGATGTCTTTGACATTGTTCACCTGGAACATTGTCTCATTCCCCTATGTTTATTCAAGTCATTCCAGTCAGCTGCCTCGAGTGCAGTGTTACTCTTTCTTTGTCCTCCAACACTGCTAGGTCCTCCAAGACTTGGTAGTGCTCATCATCCCACACCCATAAACCTTCAACACTCAAAGTGTTTGGAGTACTACAAAGATCGGACCACCCCTTCTATTACAACTACTGTACCCAGTGCTTCTAAGCAAAAGGACCACTGAGCAGTAGCGATTTTTGGTTTGTTGTTTTTGTTGAGGTTTTCAGCAGACCGACTTCGAAGATCAACATCGCGAATAAGCCATACTGGCACGTTGGTCTTGTTTCCTGTCTCTGTGGTTGTTGCTGTGAAAAGAACAGGTGAGCAAGGTGATAGCGCTGACTGTTCGGTTCCATGGAAATGTACAGTCGTTGATTAGCCTGCACCACATGTGCCCCCGCCTTTGCAAGATGCTCCAAATGGTGTTCCAATTGGTCTTCTGTCGCTTGAGGCTCGATTTTGAATACGTACTGTTCTGTCTTCGTGATTGGTTGTTTATGGCTCTCCTGTGGATTAGAATTATATCAGAATCTGGTGGTATAGTAACAATAAGGATAGAATCTGTGTGAGAATGATCGAGATTATTATGTACGGGTTCCTGCGCTGTTGAAGCTGCGTTATTTACTGTTAGTTTTGGAGACTTTGGGATCGGGGCTCATGGTGTTCCGTGGATGTTGTGTATAATGACAGGTGCGGGGTGATGTGGGATGGTGATGGTGTCTTGACTATAATTGTGGGTTGCCTCTAATTGTTCTAGTAGTGGTTTGCCGATTAGCATCGACCAAACACCGCTGCTATCGAATACCTCGAAAGAGGTGCGAACTTTAACCTTGTTCCACTGGAACGTTCCTTGCCATATTCCTTGAGATGGGACAATTGAGCCATCGGCCATGCGAAGATTCCGATTCAATCTGATGAGCTTTTTGATGTTATGGGCTGCCTTTCTGAATGTTTTGAGGTCCATGACATTTACCATGGCTCCGTCGTCGACGTTGGCCTGGAAACATGATGTCTTTCCGCCAGGTCCGTATTAGATGACTTGCGTTGTGAACGGTGTGCTTTCCGCGATGTCCTCGATTTCCTCTTCCGTGGAGACTGCATATAAGTCAACCACATTTGACTTAGGTACATCCAGGTACGAGTCAGCAGTGTCTATTGAATCAGGAATAGACATGTCACTCAGCGTAGTGTTAAGGTCCGTAAGAAAATCTATGTTTGATGCTGTGTCTGTGGTGTCAAGTATGGTGAAAGGAGTATCAGAGTCCAGTATAGAATCGAGCAGGTCATCAGGTAATGAAACATTATTAGAAGAGTCGGAAATAGGAGCATCAGGAG
Organism: Auricularia polytricha; assembly: GCA_003316125.1. Classification (NCBI taxonomy): domain Eukaryota; kingdom Fungi; phylum Basidiomycota; class Agaricomycetes; order Auriculariales; family Auriculariaceae; genus Auricularia; species Auricularia polytricha. The sequence continues at coordinate 12,133 of QFEN01001219.1, forward strand.
TTGGACTAAGAATGGCAGATGTACCAAACTCTGGTATGATATCTAGTATGGGAACGATAAAATCGCTGTTGTCCAGTTTATGTTACAGTAACATGGGCCCCCTATCCTTGTTTCATCC
>QFEN01001221.1:5861-18339 GCA_003316125.1 Auricularia polytricha
AAAAAAAATTACCTAGTTGCATATGCTTCTTCACGAGATTGAATTCACTCAACTATCAGCATCCCCACTGATGTGCGATAATAACGGCGCCATTGTCCTCACCGAGGACTCTTCCTTTCACGCTCGCGTCAAACATATCGACATGGCTCACCACTCTATTCGAGAACACGTCTCGCAACGTCAACTCAAGCTTCACTATGTTCGTTCCAAAGACAACATCGCAGATATATTCACAAAAGCCTTGCCAAAGAAAGACTACGATTGTCTGCGCACTTATCTGGGCCTACGGTGAATCATTTGAGGAGGAGATACTTGTCACGTCGAGGAGGAGTGTTGGTGCAAAGGCACGTGCCGACACGACGTACTGGTGGAGTACGAGTGACAGGAATCCAAACCATGGATCTGTATATATAGTTGTTTTCCTTTATATCACCTCTTCCCTCAGTCCATTCCACCGAGACTGAGGGTACGTTTGTTTCATTGTCTCGCTACAATAACTAGACACTAACACACTCTTATATTAGTTGATCGTGTCTAGGTACTTAATATCAGTCCGTTCCACCGATACTGAGGTTGATCATGTCTAGATTTAACAGGTTATGAGCCCTAGATAATACGATCAATGAGGGCAGTTTGGGAGAGCGCGATAGTGCGAGCAGCACGGTCACGGGTGATACCAATGCCGAGACAGAAGTGAGCATCCCCAAGTTCTGAGACTTGCCATTTGGTTTTGATTTGCGCCTTAAAATCAGAGATGGCTGTTTTAGAGCTACCGACGGTGAAGAAGTCGTCAACGTGGACAGTGACGAGGAGTATACCGGTGCTGTTGCAACGGTAGTAAATGCAATGTTCGCTCTTTAGACGGATAAAACCCCATGATAGCATGGCCTCATTGAGTGTACGATTCCAAATGAGTCCGCCTTGCTTCATGCCGTATAGTCCTTTCTGAAGCTCCCAGACGTGGTCCTCAAATCCGGGTTCCACAAAACCTTCTGGCTGTTCCATATAGCAAACTCCGTCGGAGTCCAGCAGGCCATATAGGAAAGCGGTCTTAATGTCCAACTGTTTGATTTCCCAATTGAGTGCAGCGCCAATATGGGCCAGAATTTGAAACAATTCGAGACAGGCAGTAGGTGCAGATGTCTTGGTGTAATCCTGTCCTCAGACAGCAGAATAACCACGACAAACATACCGGGCCTTAAATTGTGCAGGGTTTCCTTTCTTATCGCGCTTCAACTTGAATACTGGGCGGCCCTTCATAATTTTATGGCCGGTGGGAACAGTAGAACGATGCACAAGTTTGTAGACGCCTAGGTCACGAAGGGAATCAAATTCGTTGCACATTGCCTGGGTCCATTCGGCAGCATGATCAGAGTTCATAGCCTCAGTGTAAGTAACGGGATCGCTGGGGTGCTCGTTCTCGAAGTCGTCAGGAATAGCCGCGAAGATTTCCGTCAAGTAAGCCAGTTCTGCTTCTAAGCTGGCAAGGTCCTCATCAGTAGCCATCGCCGCTAATGCTGATTCAGTAATGGTGGGTAGGGCATGAATGCGTTCAGCAGCAGCTAAAGATGCTAAAACATTGCGTTGTGTAGCATTAGTATAGGGTAAACCATCTGCTGCGCAACAACATTCTGACGGGACAGGCGTACGAGAAGATTGACATGGGAGAGACTCAATGGGTGGTAGGGGGGCAGGTACGATGGCTGGATGGGGGTTGTCATCGTCTGGGACTTCAGTGACCGAGGCTTGGTGCAAGACCACGGGTGGTACGGAGGCGTTCTCGATGGTAACACCAGGGTGTAGGGGGGTATCAGCAGAGTTATGTGATTCAATAAATGATACATGATATGAGGCAAACACCTTGTGAGATTCCCGGTGATAGCATTGATATGCTTTAGAATCGAGGGAGTACCCGATAAGTACACATTTGATTGACCAATTATACACCTTCGGGTTGTGGCGGTTCTGAATGAGGACAAAGGCGCAGCATCCAATTTCGTGAAGGTGAGTGAGATCAGGCTGTTTATCGTACCAGCGTTCATAGGGGGTGTGACCAGCTTGGGAGGATACGGGTGTGCGATTGGAGAGATAGCAGGCTGTCAGAACAAACTCATCCCAACGGTTCACAGGCACCCCACAAGCAGAGCGCATGGCACGTGCCTTACCCATCAAGGTGTGATGCAGATGCTCAACCCTACCATTCTGTGCAGACGTGTACGGTGCAGTGAACTGGTGCAAGGTACCATGCGAGAGGAGCCACTCTCGCATAGCCTCGGACTTGAGTTCACCATTGTCGGAACGATACATGCCAACCTTCGAGTTGGTCTCAAGTTTGCGAGCCTTCTCCCAGGCCTGCAGTGCAGGGAAGGCATCAGACTTAGCAGGTAGAGGAATGGACCAAGCGTAAGACGAGAAGTCATCAATGATGTCCATGACATATTTATTGCCAGCGGTTGATACAGTGTCTGGATGCTCCATGAGATCCACATGCACAATTCCTAACCTCCTAGTAGCCTTACCACTAACACGAACCTTTGGGACACTAGACTTGGTCTGTTTGCCAAGAATGCAAGCATCACAAACGGGAGGTTTGGTAGAGAGGGTAATGGGCATACCAGTAGCGTTACCAGAGCGTGCAAGGTCGTAGACTGCACAATAGTTGGCGTGGCCGAGGCGATGGTGCCAAGACTGGAGGGTAGGCAAGTGTTGTGCCAGGAAGACATGGTCCACAGACAGTTGACCGCCAGAGAGGGCATATAGACGGCGGGAGGTAAGGGTACCAGAGAGCATACGGGTACCACTACGGGCCTGGACCCAGCAACTGGTGGCGTCAAAGGAGGCAATACAGCGGTGCGCACTGCAAAGACTAGAGACCGAGATTAGACGCACGGTTGCAGCGGGAATGAACAGCACATGGTCAAGGGTAATGTGGATACCCTTGGCAACTACTAGGCGAATCGTGCCGAAACCAATCGCTTGGATGGAGGATCCACCAACACCGCTGACAGTGCGGGGGGGAATGGGACGCAAGCGGAAGAAGTCAGATTCTGTGTTACTGATGTGGACAGACACCCCACTATCAAGGAAGAAAGGGACGACAGAAGGATCCACGATGGTGCGTTGACGCTGGTTAGGTGCCTTATAGGTGATGCCTGCAAAGTCTACGGACTGGCTATGTTGACGCCAATTGATACTGGTCTGTAGGGTGTCAATGGCAGAGTAGAGTGCCGTGAATTCATCATCGTCTGTAGCGGAGATCTCACTAATGAAGGCAGGTGTAATAGTGTCAAAAGCGAGCCCTGCAAATTCACGAGACTCAGGTGCAGGAGAGGGAGTGGTATGGGAGGCAATATAGATGGCCTCGTGAGTTTTGCTATCAAGGATATATGCGCGACCACCAGTGTCATAACGGACGCCACCTGGTTTACCCGTAGATGCAGGTTTGGCAACAGGCTTGGTGGAGGTTCCTCCCTTGGTAGTGGCCTCACGGGCAGCACGCTTCCGAGCAAGCACCTCCTCTTGTTTCCCTTCCATGATACCCCCTTTCACGAAGCAGTCTTTCGCGTAGTGCCCCCAACTGTTACAGTTGGTGCAGCAGAACGAATGACCTTGGTGCCCGCACTCTGTGCACGTCTTGGATCGCCCGCCGTGAGCATGTCCACTGCCCCTACCATTGGCAACTAAGGCAACATCCCCCCCTTTATTCTTGGTGTCGAGAAGCTGCTGCTCGACATCGAGACGAGCACGAATGTTGGAAGGACCATAGGCACATGTGTTGGCACTGGTAGAGGGACTGGTGGATAGGGCATCTGCGATGTGGTTGCGTACATGTGGTAGGTCGTCCGTTATGGCATTAAGCATCATAATAGTCAGGAAGTCTTCCTCCTTAGGCAGCCCTATGGTGTAGATGCACCTGACTAGTTCGCTGAGCTGAGTACTGGTAGATGCGAGGCGCTCAGAGCGGTGGTATCGAACTGTTAAGGCCTGCTGAATAAGTATAATCTGGGCGATAGGGCCAACCTTTTCGACACCATATCCTTGCCTAGTGCTGAAGCAATGGATGTGGAGTCTGATGACAATGAGGTCAAAATCTTAGATTATGCACCAAACATCCTGGCTTGTCTTATAAACCTGCTGCCCTCCTACACTGCTAAGACATAAGGGCAAAGCTTACATCATCATTTCTGATAGCAGGGAAGAGTTGGAAATCAATATTACAAAGTTGTAGGTGGAGAACACCTATCTGCATGGTCAGAACCACCAGCTCCATGAGATGTTGTACTTCCAACAGGTGGATCTCTTGGCCATCTCCAATTGCACATACAATATGATGCCTGTCCATTGTACATGTCCTTGTCTGTGTTCAGCCCACTATGCCTGAGATATAACAGATGGAACAGATAAATAAGATGTAAGTAGGAGCATATGTGAGTGAGTTGAGAGATGGGACAATACTATGCATGCGCGTATTGCACACAGTTCTTTTTGGCCTGTATTCCTGTCCTGATTCCTGTGGTCTAAGTATTAGTGAGTAAGACCTAAAGCCTCAGAAATCTGTACCATCACATAATCCCAAGCCATTAGTGGTATTCGAGGAACCAGCTAATAATGAACTCAGCAATCTTAGTAAGACCAACAAAGAACCCCATTGCACAGATTCCTGAGACTTTAGGTCTTACCCACTAATACTTAGACTGCAGGAATCAAGACAGGAATACAGGCCAAAAAGAACTGCGCGCAACACACGCATGCATCTAGATCTCCTGGTCTAGGACCTACTCCTCCTTGTTGTCAGGCATTGTCTTAATGTGCATATCCAGAAGCTCACACAGTGCAGCCCAAGTACACTGAAGCTTGTCAGATTTAGTCTTCACTGATTTGGGCTCAGAGATTAAGGCATCAGCATTGAGCTCTGGGCTGGTAGAAGGTGATGGTGAAGCAGTGAGAGCATTCAAGCAAAAGGAAGGCATGATGGTAGAGGTGGTAAAAAGTGTTAAGTGGCACAGGATTGGTAATAGATGAGATTGAGGAAGAAGCATGTTTAATACGTGTTTAGTCTTTTAACCTTTGATCTGCATTAGGTCAACATCCCCATAACACATTGCCACATGTGACAATCCATACATCCACAATCCAGCTCCAGTACATCCAGTAGAGAGCCATCTCTCCACAAGCTCACATCTACACATATACTCATTGACCACACATATACCCATCAACCACATATCTATCTATCCTCAGGTGTAACCCATTAGTGATATACCTGACTTGTGCAGCCAGCTGCATCAGAAGACAACATACTACACATCAGCCAATACACTCCACATTTGCAGCTACCTTTACAGATCCTCCACATATCCTGTCCTATTTCTCTGGTCTTACTGGTGCATTCTCTTACTATAATTACTATCTCTAACCATGTCCAGGCCCTTGACACACATTATGTGGGCATGTTACCTTCTATTACATATTACTTACTCCCTTTATGCTTCCATCACTTCCCAGTCATCTGGGTTGGGTGCTACATACTTTCTAATGATTGGTTTCAGATGACTGGCATTGTTAAGACCGTGTTCAGGAAGCAGATCTGAAAGGGCTTGGCTTCAGCTCATGCGCTGCACCCGTTACCCGAGTACTGCCCTTTAACTTCTTGGGCAGAATAAGAATGGACGGCAGAGATATAGCTCAGCTGAGTTGGACAGAACTAATAGGGGTATTCCGGAATAGGAAGAGAAGACTATCCCGAACTAAGTCCGGATAGAAACAGACATAGACTACCCAAAGGTAGAGGCAGAGGGGTTTAATCTTAGGGATATATCCCGAGACTCAGAGGTAGGTTGGAAAGTGGGATTCCAAACCAAGGGGAAACATGAGGAAGAACTGAGTCTAAGATGATATTCGAACTGAGGATGTACTACGGTTTACAAGGGTTTATATATGATAGAATATGTGATGGGAATGCAGTGAGCGGAGTTCCGAGGCTGTGAGAGGAACATATGGAAAGGTTAAGTGACAGGCGCAAGGGTAACTGACACAGGCCAATCGTAAGGAACAAGAAGAAAAAGGAAACATGAAACGGAAAAGCAGAATAGAAACAGAACTAAAACATGGACAGGACAATCGAGAATGGAGACGGGAATTAAGTGTCAGTCAGATCCGGACAGATAGGGGTTGTTACATATGGGGAATGAGGAGCGGGATAGGAGCTAGATCAGATCCAAAGATAACATGGAAGTCCAGTCCGGAAATAGGGGCTAGAATGTGGGATATGACAGGCATCTTCTAAATGAACTTGTCGGATGGTAGCTTGCATCTGTAAAGGTATCAGTGCATAATCTGGTGCATATATGCATCCATAATTCTCACCTTGGCAAGAAGTCCCTCAAGTTCTTGCTGCTTCTTCCTGTTGCCATTGATGAGTGTTAGTAAGTATGGAGCAGTAGTAGTGATCCTCTTGTAGGATCACATTGTTTGGTCTTCAACATCCTTTGAGCTAGAATGGCATCATCATCCAAAGTGATCACAATCATGAGCCATACTCATCTTTCTTGCTCTGATCATTTTTGAAGTCAGGGGCCTTGAGATCTTTGGAGTCGGACTTGCTCCAATCAACTTCTGGGCTTAGCTCATTTCTGAAGTCAAGGATTTCAGAATCCTTAAAGTAGACAACAATTCTCTATATACATGTAAAATAAGCACCTAAAATTAAAATTGATGATGAAAATACCTTATGGCCGAGAGAGTCAACATCAAGATCAAAGCAGTATGTATCCTATAAAGGCATGATATTGTTGATCTCAAGAAAAATGACATCCTCGAGAATTTTGGCTGTGTCAATTACAATTGGCATTAGATTTAGGGTAGTATAGGGTATTTGATAAGAAAGAATATGAAAAGCAACTGAGTTGAGGTCAATTGATCACATGATTGTGTTATTAATGTGTTGTTTGTCTGTTGATCTGTCAGTCACATGATCTTGTTGAAACCAAATTTTCAAACATGTTGTTCTTGTTCTTCAGTTAGTACTACTGTCATATCCCACATTCCAGACCCTCATTTCCGGACCGGACTTCCTTCAGATTGTCGGATTTGATCCAGTTGTCATATTCTGTTCCTGACCCCTATCTTCTGGTCAGACTTCCATATTCTCAAATCTGGTCTAGACTCAGTCCCCTTGGTTTTCCCCATCTGTATGTTCCTTGATCGGACCCTATCTGTTGGATCCACTTGACAGTTCATTTCCACCATCATTCTCAGTTCTGCTTCATGTTTCCTTTTACTCTCCATTCCTCATGATCGGCCTGTGTCAGTTACCTTTGTGCCTGTCAAACTTAGCCTTTCCATATGTTCCTCTCACAGCCTCGGAACTCTGCTCACTGCATTCCGGTCGCATATTGTATTGTATATAAACCCTTGTAAAATGTAGTACTTCCTCAGTTCAAATATCACCTTAGACTCTGACCACTCCTTTCTCTTGTCCCCTCTGTGTCTCGGGATTGATTCCCAGTAAAGACAACATCTTAGACTCTGTTCATCCTCATTAATCCTTTGGTCCGGGATTCCGCTTCCTGGCTAACCCTCTGAGTCTCAGGATCCTATCCCTAAGACTAACCCCTCCACCTCTACCTTTGGGTAGTCCACTCCTTGTCGGTTTCTACCTGGGCCTAGTCTAGGGTAGTCTTTCCTTTGTACTCTGGCCAAACCCTATCAGTTCCACCATCCTCAGCTGAACTATTCCACTGGCCATTGTTAAGTCTTTCCCTGTTCTGTTTCTACCCAGACTGTGTCTGGGGAACTTGTACCTCTGACTTCTGGATAACCCCTATTAGTTCCACCAGCTTCTGCCAAGCTATATCTGGCCAGTCATCATTATTCTCCTCCAGAAATTAAAGGCATGTACTCAGGTAAGGGGTGCAGCACATGAGCTGAAGCCTAGCCCTTCGGATCCGCTCTTAGTGTGCATGGTCTTGACAAGCGGCAAACATGATATGCAATGGAAGACAAACAAAGACATGAATGATGCACAAAATATGAACAAAGTGAGAAATGAAAAGCATGAGCACAACAAGCAACAAAGACAGACATATAATGAGGTCTGAGTACAACAAGTGGTGAGAACAGGTGGGATCATTATTTCTGGTTGAGCTTGGTATATTCAATGCATAGGAGCATCACCTCTCTCTCCAACTCAAGAGCCTTTGCATCCACTTCCTGCAAGTGAATATCTTGGGCCTTGTTCTCCTGCAGGCATTGATGGATGAGAGTGGCATCTGAGCACTCATGGGCGTACTCTTCACGTAAAAATTAATGTTCCTTGTCTTGGCAATTGGTGTTCATCTTGACCATGAGGTGCTCATTCTTGAGCTGGTATAACATGAGCTTCTCAGAATGCATGCTCTCCATGTCATCATTCAACATGTCAATCTGCTCATGAACCTCCATTTGGAGATGCTTGTCATTGAATCCCTGCTGCTCAGTTTCTCTGAAAACAAAGTTTGTGAAGTTGGGGAGGATGGCTTAGAGTGTCTGTGTCCTGACAAAGTCCTTGATGACAAAGTGACAGAAGGGGTTTGGTTGCTTTTGCATAAGGTAGTGGTCGTGCAGATTCTACCTACCTCACGTGATTGTGACTGAGTGTGATGCTGTGCAGGATAAGTGTGTAAGCATATGCCGAATGATGCCGAACATGCTCAAGCATGGAGAACAAACAAAAAAGGTACTGTATGTTACCAAGCTCGAAGATTATGTGCTGCTGGTGTAAATAGTTAGTCAAATGTATAAATGGTATATGAGTAATTAGGGAAATAATGTGTTGCTTGTTGTAGAAGCAGCCAGGATGTCAAGAGGTAAGCATCATCAAACTCCTTCATGATTGTGGCAAGAAGCATGCATAGAGGCATGTTTCACTGCATTGGCATCTATTGAAACTACTGCAGAGATCTGATCATACAAGTACATTGAGATTATCCAGTCTGTTTTAAGTTTACAAGGTATATCACTCACATTTTCATCATTCTCCAACATTGACCATGGAACTGAAGTCTTTTGCCTTTTTATAGATGCTTATGCTAATATCAGGCTGTCTCTTGAGCACTTCTGCCCACGTGTTTTGTTGCCCATGGTGCTGTTGGGCAGGAGGATGGCAATGGCAACATGGCATGGCATGTCGGAGTATTGTGCACATTGCTTTAACCTTGCACTCCGCCAACAGTAGCTTTTGATATTCTAAGAAATTGGAATTACAAAACTTTCTACTCCATTTCTGTTGATTCTAATCAACAGAAAATGTCTGCAATATTACTACTGATGTAACTGAGTAGCCGTTTGACGCAGAAGGTGCCTGATCAATAGAGATTACAATTTTTGTCTTCAGTCACTTTTTCATCACGTTGGTCATGTGAGGTAGGTAGAATCTGCACGACCGCTACCTTATAATGAGTTGGTTGGCATGTGACTTGAACAAGCCACAACCATCATGGATGGAGGTGTGGGTGAGAGGGGAGGCAACAGCTTGGAGACTGAGGCAGCTGTTGTTTCTTTCCATGGGATTTTTTTGATTGGGGGTGGCTGTTCAAATTGAACACAGTCTTGTCACTTAGGATCTCATCTGTATCATCTATGTGAAGGTCACTCATGTCATTAGCAAGGGGGTCAGTATTAAAAAGCAGCTCATTGTTATAGTAAGGGCCTAGAAAATAATTGTCACGGCCAAAGGACTGGCTACTGAGGGGAAGGGGTGCATAGCTGAGTTTGAGGGGAGAGCTAGTGGTGCTGCCCACATGATTACTTGTGGAAGTGAGATGATTCCATTGCAGGGAGGAGCTGGCACTAGCACCAGCTTCCTGAGTATGTTGAGGTTGAGAAGGGAGTGAGTGATTGAATTGGGGGGGGGAGCCAGCAGTGCCAGCAGCTGAAGTACTTGGGGGAAGAGGGACATAGTTCATTTATATAGGGGAGTCAGTCAAGCTGTCTCCATGAATGTTTGAAGGAGGTCAGGCATGGTTCATTTGTTGGAGACCAGCACCATCACCTATGTACCTATATTGTGGGGCATAAGTGCTTGGGGGAGGGTCATATTATAAAATTGTAGGGATCTGGCACTACCTGCAGTGGTATTAGGGGCAGAGATGTTAGGTTGGGGAGAGGCATGCAAGCTGCCCACAGGAGGGTTCTGTAAGCTTCCTGCAAGACAGGTCAGTGAAAACAGGTCACCCATGTGGTCAATGTCTGGTTTCAAGGAGCTCCTCTTAGCAGAGAATGAGTGGTTAGAGTCTCATATCTTGTAGAGATTGTCATACCAAGAGAATTCCTTCTCAACTTTATCTGCAAATTTATTAGTGCTATTATGAGATGTGAGTGGGACACTCATGATGTAAGTTTTGAGACATTTCTGAATCAATGGGCACAATGCTTGCACCTGTAGACTCGAACTCATCACAAATATTACAGAATTTAGTCTGCAGACTTTGCATCATTCAGTTAGCACAAAGCACAATAGATTTGAGGGAGGACACTTACACTATGATATGATTGGCCACAGAGTCGCAGACTTAACAGGGTTGGTGGTGTACAAGCCCGCATACACAGCATCATTGTGAAAGACAAACTGCGCAATTACACTTTGGATATTCCCCTTGTCCTTGTCCAATGTACAACCCAAGTTAGTGCTGTGATAGTTAGTAGATTTCTTGCTCTCAGTTGGGAATAAGACCACACAATCCACTAGATGCTCAACAAGGAAGTCAAAGAGCCTGTTGGTACACATGGAGACACTCTGCCAACTAATGATGGATGGCAATGAATCATGGGGCACAGTATTTCCTCCTTCTTTTCCCTGTTTCCCCTTTCCACAAGTGGGGGCAGCTGGCTGTTCCATGTACTTCCTGCTGTCCTTGTAGCATAGTATGATGGTGTTCTGAGAGAGAGTCTGCAAATGTGCAGACCAATGAAGTTGTGGTCATGGGGCAGGCATCACATTTGACACTCTGACACCATGCTGGTGTGTGCCATACTTGACTAACCTAAATCTCAGTGAAACTCAAACTTCCAGCAAGAGACTTTAGCTGAACTTTTACTGTCTTTACCAATATCATGCACCAAAAGTGTTTGGTAGTGAGAACATGGCTTTTTCATTTTAATCTTCATTTCCCATATCACTCCTTACGTCTATCTTCTTTCATTTCCCTTGATCTTCTTTCATTTATCCAACTTTGCAATTCTCAAGTTATTTCAAGACCATTATGACATTTGGTGTCCTTTCGGCTCACCACGTTCAACAAGGTTGATTCACTTCTCCCACATTCCCACACTTTCAATGCCCTCCCATCTTCAACCCTCACACTCCCAGACAACCTCTATGTTCAGCCAGACCTTGCCATCTTGTGCAAAAATCTCAAAATCTGCACATTATACATCTATTCCCTCATCATTCCCAATCCCCTTCCACAACTACTTTCACCATTCATTCCAAGCCATTATCCACTCAATCCTCACCACCACTGAAGCGCAGCTCCTATTCTTCCATGACCTTCCTTACTCCCATCATTTTCTTACTCTTATGGCTGGAGGACAGTTTTGCATACACAGGAGTATGCAAATCACTCAAACCTATATAAACCCCTGTACTTTAGCTACAGAAACCAATTCAATCCAGCTTCCCAGTTCATTAGTTCATGCTCAGTTCCTTCTGGAGCCTCAGATAAGCTTCATATTCTTCAGTACTTCAACGTCTTGGACATTGTTCACCTGAAACATTGTCTCATTCCTCTACTGTTATCCATTCAAGTCGGCTGCCTCGAGTGTGGTGTTGTTCATTTATTATTTTCAAACCTGCTAGGTCTTCTGAGCCCCTTCAGTGACAAACTCTGTCTTAGATGGGCCAGCGGACCATGGGCTGATGAAATAAGATCCTCATCTCAGACGGGTGGGCCAAGGGGCATATTATTCCCATTGGAGATGGGTGGGCTGATCTAGGTAATATGAAAAGTATAATGCACTAGATGAGTGGGCCGATATCTAATGCATATCATATAGACAGGTGGGCCGAGGTGGGTATCAGATCAATGGGTCGGCTGAGATGAAATGTGTATCATATAAACGGGTTGGCCGAGATCAGATTTGTATGATATAGATGGGTGGGCCAAAGGAGGTATCAGATAGACGGGTGGGCCGAAGAAGATATCAGATAGACGGGTGGGCCGAGATGACATATGTATCATATAGATGGATGGGCCGAAGGAGGTATCAGATAGACAGGTGGGCCGAGATGAGATGTGTATAATATAAACAGGTGGGCCAAGATAACATGTATATCACATAGGCGGATGGGCCAATATAAGTATATCTATAAATGGGTGGGCCGAGATGAGATGTGTATAATATAAATGGGTGGGCCGAGATGACATGTGTATCACATAGGTGGATGGGCCAATATAAGTATATCATATATAGAGGTAGGCTGAGACTACATGGGTATCAT
>QFEN01000144.1:4864-14918 GCA_003316125.1 Auricularia polytricha
AAGCGTGAGGCGGTGCCTCCAATCCACTTCCAACATGCGGCACAGAATCTCGTTCACCTCGGGCGAAATAGGGAGGACGGTCGGCAAAAAGTTAGCCGGATCCTGCAAATACGCTTGGAACGTGGGGTCTGATGACGACGCCGACTTCCACGGATTCCGGCCGGTCGCGAGGTTAAGGAGAATTATAGCTAAAGACCAAATGTCGTTGAATAGGGGTGAATACGAGCCTGTCGGAGCGAATTCCCCTCCTTGACATTCTAAAATAGAGATCGGTATACGCGACGGTTGAAACGTCAAAATAATTACCTGGACTCATATGATATACGCTGCCCGTCCTGAACTCCTCGCTAAACCTGTCAGTCGTAGCGAGGCCGAAATCAGTGATTGCAACTCGCATGCCACCGTCGAAGCACAGGACATTCTCTGGTTTGAGGTCGCGGTGGTAAATGCCAAGTGAATGGCAATACTCGACAGCGTCAAGGAGCTGTAGAAATATGTGTTTGATAAGGTGGTCATGACCCAGATAGCGGCAGTTGTGCAATATCTGAGAGAAAAGGTCGCCGTCACTCGCATAATCCATGATAATGTAGGTGTAGTTGCCCTCCTCGACCACCCTATGGAGGGTAACCACATTCGGATGCGCTGAAGCGAGGCGATGCAGAGCTATCTCACGTATGTGAAGCTGACGCTGCCGGGTGCTGTGGTGAATGTGGGAGCTTATGAGGCACTTGACGGCGTAGGAGGTGAGTAGGGGATCACGGGTGTCAACAGCACGATAGACAACACCATAACCACCAACGCCCAGCACTTCTACGAGCTCTAGGGTATTGTTGTCGATGACAGTGCCGAGAGCAGGAGGAGGAGGGGTGTTCGCAGAGGGTTGCTTGGATGGCATCCTGGCCGAAATTGCTTCTACAACAAAGGGAGTGGTGAGGAAGGAGGAACGTCCTAATGGACTTGAATGGAAGGGCCGGGGCAAGGGACGTTACGGAGAGAGGTAAACGGGAGAGGCGAAGAGTAATGATGGATGAGCGGCAATTTAAATGGCTGACGTCTGTTTGCGGCGTGTTCAGCATGAGGCCGCGCCTGGTGTGGTGGCCGTGATAGAGGAAGGGGGCGCAACGTTCAGATCCCCCTGCGATAATGACATGCTTGGCTGTTCTGCGGTTCTGTCATCATCCGAGCCCGCATACCATTAGCAGCTCATTTCATTTTGAGTATGTCTCGGGTACCCCTAAATAGAAAAGGCGCAGGACGAGACGAGAACTATTACCAAATCGAGAAGGAAATTGATCGACTCTTGGAGTCGGCGTCCATAATGTCTAACTTGTCAGCATTGAATGCAGTTTCGCGACCTCTGGAACCCAGTGTCAAACTTCTATGAGAAATTTCCTGACCGGCGCAACAGGGCGGGGGGGGCCGCCGCGGATGTAGAAATACCCAAGACAAGGGCTGAGGGATTGGATAATGTGCTGACCAATGCTTGGGGCTATGACAGAATGATTCCGATGGGAGACGATCATTACAGATTCGTCTGACATAATAGATCAGTGAGATTAGCACAGAAGGTGGGTTAGCTGCGGATACAGCACGACAAAGTGCTGCGTTCTGACGAAACATAGTGACCAGACGTTCTAAACGTTGTGACAAGCACACGATGATATCGCGTGCAGTCTAAACTAAAGCACGTGAGCAGAACGCGACGCGTTGTGGCAAATCGGAACTTCGGAGTTCTAATAAACACGCATCCATTTTAAAGAACACGCTTGAGCGGTCACATCCACGCGCATCAGTCTACACTGCCCATCCCTAGCGCCATTCCCCGATTCATTCCATTCTTCTCGCCTCATTGCTCAATGTCCGTTCGCTCTTTCACAGTCTTCCAGGACACTCCAACCGAGATTCAGAAGATCACTCATGTTAACGATAAAAATCTCGTCACAACAACCACTGCGGATGTTGCTGCCACATTGTTATCAACCCTTGCCGCTATCGAGAAGGAGAACCTTCATCCGCTTACGGGTGAACGCGCTGTCCAAGCAACAATTAATGCATCCAAGAAGCGCAAGACATCAGTTCTCGTCACAAAAGTCGTAGCTCCTCCCCCATCTTCCAAGAAGCAGAAAGAACTCAAGTCGGAGCCCAAGAAATCCCGTAAATCGTCTAGTGGCAATCCAAAGAAAAGTGATGGACGTAAAAAAATTCCTAGAGGCTCGCGCCCTGAACGCAAAGCTTCCCCTTTGCCAAGAGTTGACGAGGAACGGGAGCTTTCAGCTGCGACTCCAAGTCAGCGAGACCCCACTCGTCTTATCATTTCCCAAGCCAATATAGATTCCAAGTGCTATGAGCTTACCGTCTCACCATTGGCAGACGTCTCCGAAGCGTATGATACCGCTACGGAAACCTCGGACCAAGAGTCCGTATTTGACAAAGTTCGTACATCTTTTTATCTGTCCCCTGGCATCGATTGATCCTGGTTTCAGGAACAGTCTGTTGAACCTGCAATTCGCGACTACTTCTCCCCCCCGTTATCGCACGCCACGTTACCATCTGAGCAAGCCGAAGCTACTCCTCTTGCTTCAAGGACAGCTTCCAATACCGAATTCTCCACTCCAGAACGCAAACAGATCTACTCGGCATTTACCTTTTCATCTCCGTCGCCTTCATCGAAACGTTTCAAGGAAGCTCAGTCATCCCCTCAGAACAAGACCAACGCCTCCCACTCAGAATAATACCTGTCGCATACCCCGTCGTGAGCCCTTTGAGCTACCACTATAGTGACACCTGCACACGCACAATTTACTATCACATTTTACCCAAATCACATTTTCACATCTATCATCCCAGAGCGGCTACCCTGCTTTTCCTTGTGCATAATTTTTTTTCTATTTATGAATTCCATCATCACCAACATCACTACCTATGGGTTACATCAAGTTACATCTCGCTTGCTATGCTCCAATCTGGTTCACTCGCTTTGGTTTGCTTGTTGGTTTGTGCTCCCAGAGTATCCTCATTGTTGGACTCCTCAAGCACTTATGTATTACGCATCTCGCATCAATCTATCTTCAATTCAAGAGATCGCCGAAGAGTCTCGATACGTCTCGTTTCACCTGGATTTAGTCGCGTGCACACTCCAAGCTCACTCAGGGATCCTCAGACTTGCCTCGGGCGTAAAGTACTCAGAAACGAAGACTCCTCGGCAAGATGTATTTTTGGCACAAGAGGTAACGTGCGACTTAAGCCATGATGACGGTTATCTAGATATCACAGTCCCAACCGTGACTTGGCTCAGCGATAGGCATATCATAAGCCCCACATCTATTTTCCATCTACCAGGTGCACTCTATGTAAAGGTGATGGCGGGAATTCCTTGACAAACTCGAGCGATAAGGATGGAAAGCAGGCAGTTAAAGAGCTGTGAGTCGTGGACAATCATAGCGCCCTCTCACCAGTTGAACTTGCCATGGGCTTGATCAATAGGATCATCCAAAGCCTCGAAGTCACTCATGAGCCTAATCTCACGCTCGCCGAGCAGCTCATTACCGTGAGTATCCACTACAGATGCTAAGCTTTCATTTGTTAATATAACCTGCTCCACAGAATGAAGATTTGCTGCCTGTCGAACCAGACAAACGAACATGGCGCGGATACAACTACGTTGCATTCTGGATAGCAGACATGTTTAATATAAACATGTGGGTGATCGTATCGTACGCCCCACCGTCATTATGATATCACTGGTCCGTGTTGAATGAAATCTCCTAGCTCAATGATACAGCTAGGAATGTCGTGGTGGCAAGCCTGGATATGCGTATGGCTGGGTTACAGCATTACCACGCCTTTCCTTGTCCTAAATGCGCGTCCTGGGGCCATTTTCCACGTGACATTCCCAATCGTAAACCGTACGAGCTTCGGGATGTTTGGGAGCCTGTGGTGTGTATTTAACCGCGCTGCTATGGCATGGTACGTGTTCCTGCCTTCACAGTAACGCATGAGCTAAGCAGCACAGCATATGGTATGGTGTTCAAGCTAGCCTGGGCGGTTCCTGTATGCTCGTAATGCTCAGAGCAATGTGGCCTAGTATAAACGACCTGCGTGCGTTGCATTTCACGTTTCATGTTATATCCAGTTGACAGTGAGTAATAGCAAATTCAATGCCCGCGTCCTCTGGAACGAACACTCGAGATTACCTGTGCTTCTTCCTCTTCTGGCTCATTTCCCTGCCGATAATTTGGTTCCCTGTGCACAAGGTGTAAGTACGTTCGTCTGTTCTTACGAATGTAGTCACAGAACGACCTTCCTCAGCCGCCACTTCTTCCTCGTGATGCCCATCCTGATGCCCATAGCCTCAATCGCATTCCTCATATGGTGCGTCGTGAAAGCTCACGGAATCGGCCCAATCGTGCACCAACCTTCCACACTGCATGGATCAAAGCTGGGCTGGGCCATGGTGGTCAGTTCTATGTCATGCATAAGCAACAAAGTGACGCTTGTCACAAACGCGCCGGACTTCGCCTCCCGCGCGCGCACCCCATCGGCCGCGCTATACCCACAATTATTTACGTTTCCTCTAACCGCGTCGTTTGTGTGTTTGATTGGAATCCTCGTAAGCTCGTCATCACAGGCAATTTACGGGACAGCCATCTGGTCGCCCATTGAACTTCTGGGAACTTTCTTGGATGACAATCCATCGAAAGCCACAAGATTCGGGGTTTGTGGATGTGATATCCGAGGATTTGGGCGTATGTCTGACGCGCTATCACGTCTTCCCATTTGCAGGTATGGTTTATCTCGGCGTCATTCGTGATTGCACAGGTAACATCGCTTATTTTCTTTGGTGCTGGTTGCGATTCTGATGCTCCTTCTTCCAGATGGGGTATGTCAAATATAACGTGTGCAGCGCGGTCCCTGAGGCTTAAGCTAACATCGGTTTTCAAGCACGAATATCTCTGCGAACTCGGTGTCGGCAGGATGCGATCTGACCGCACTGTTCCCTCGTTTTATTGTATGCATTTCCAATGTATGAACAGAATTGATATACTCAAGATCCGACTACAGAATATCCGACGTGGCGGGTATATTGCTGCTACTGTCGGTCTCGCCATGTGTCCATGGAATATCCTGAAGAATAGTAACGAGTTTACCTCTTACCTCTCTGCATATTCAGTATTCCTAAGCTCTATTGCTGGGGTGATGGTATGTAGGCAATTCTGCGTTCTGCGACGATGAGTTGCAGCATTTTGAACGTGTTGGTGTAGGTGACGGAATACTACATTGTCCGCAAGGGTCATTATAACGTGAAGGACCTTTATAGTGCCGAGAAGGGCAGCTGGTACTGGTACACGTATGGGATCAACTTCCGGTGAGCGTCTCAATGAGCTTGAAGCGTTTTAAATACCCTGACAAGTTCAATCAAATCAAGGGCATATGCCGCGTATATTGCCGGAATCCTTATCAACTCTGTTGGTTTCGCTGGAGCCAGTGAGTTAACTCTGCGATCACGATGCGCCGATCCTGACTTGTTCTTCAGCTGGGCGGACAGTCCCTTTAGCAGCTACCCGGATTTACGAGTTATCGTTCTTTACGGGCTTTGGGGTTTCTTCAGTCGTCTATTGGGCGCTAAATCGTGTTTTCCCAGTGGTCGGCGCTGCAGACATGTTCGAGGAGATCGACGTGTCTGGGTATGAATGTAAGGCAGGTGGTTCGCGGGATGTTGAGGAAATGGACGTAGATTCGAAGGACGTGGGATCGGAGACTGCGAGCGAAAGATGAGAAGGAAACTCAAGAGAAAACAATGGCATTATGTCATTGTTGATTACCACAAAGGTTACATCTCGTCATATGTTGTTGGTTCACAAGGGCTACTAGCTGCACTTGTCTCTGCTGGTTTGAGCTATCGAGCTAGTGGCAGCCAAGAAACCGGAATTCTCGAAAGTCTGGCGGTCTGTCTGTCTGTCCAGTAGTTCGCACCTTCCTTGCATGGTTTCTTGCCCCCAAAACCTCCCCCGGACCCATACTGATGTGAAGTTACAATTTATTTGACGAACTTTAGCCTCCGAGGGTATGGAAATATCGTAAACGGGGACACTGCAATGCCCGCCCTCTTGTTTGGCCGACGCCTCGAAACCTCAAATTCTCTTTTACCACCACTGGACACGTGCTGCGAGATAACCTACCGTCAGGTCATCGACTCGCAGTATGAGGTGTCGTAACCGGAAGTTCGGGATCGTACGGCAGACTCAAGGATGCAGCCTCCAACCAGCAGCCTTCCCTGACTCGCATCGAGCAGACCACCCGACAACTCCACTAAGTCTAAATCAGGGTTCAACAGGTAGAAGTTGACTTACAGTAACGTTGCCAGTAAGTTCTTGAAACATAATGCAGCTGTTGGCATACAGCGATACAAGTTGACAATAGTGTCAAGACTCGACGAGGTGTTGATGCGAGCATCGCGCCTCTTCTAACGCTCTCGTTGTACGTTCCTGTCCTCACTCTGCCCGTCTGGTCCCACTCAAGTTCTTGTTGCATCTGCATCTGAGCTGCAGACTAGATAGTTGTGTAGCTTATCATTCGTACCAGGTGCCCTCTGGACCCGTGGCGGCCGAGTCCAGTTTCAATTTAGAATCATGACAACGAAACTTGAACCTGTCCAAAGTCCGAGACAATAGATAATAATTTGGTTTATAGTTCGATGGGTCATAGAAATAGCTTATCCTGTCGAACAGGTTCGAAACTGTAAATGGAAATGTTCCAAAGTGGAAAGTCGCTGACTCAGCGTTTGTTTGGATCCAAAGCTTTTGCCAAATAACAGCATGCAAACTTTCTGCTGCAGGGCGCAACTTGAACTTGACTTCAACGCCAGCTGCGTGACCAGTGACCACACCCATTAAACATTTATCTGATGATCATACCCTGTCCACCGTCCCACGTTGCTTTCATTCGGACTCAGTGCTAATGCGAATACCCAACAGAGCATACAGAGCATGAGGTCTTCAGCCCCGGCGTGCTACTCTCCAAGTCAAAGTTGCTACCGGGTACTCTCAATACGGCACTCGCACATACATAGAGACCTTTATGAGATACAAATAGGTCGCTATTTCAGTATCTCACCTCTCAACGAGGGTGCAGCCAACTGTTCCGTGCCAAATTACAACGTTCTTCGACCGCCCAGCGATGATAAGTCTGCAATACATGCCGTGACGTATGAAATGCTGCGCATCTATATGTCGACGGCGTTGGAGATAGACTGCATGCACCACCAGCTTAGTGAGGCAAGATATTAGTTTACTGAATGTACAGATATCACATTGTTCGCCGGTACGTATCGAAATCTCTCGATTGACTTGTCTGATGATCTGGTCATAAATTCAGGATATTCCAAGGAACTAATTTCTCTTCGTTTCGGTTGCGTAGTAGATGTAAGGGCGTGGTGTGGCACAAGCTTAAGGACCAATAGGATGAGCGGAGGCTCACCAAGCTTTGCCTTTGCTGCAAGTTGTTGTTAATAAAGAGCAGGATTCGTTTCAACTGCAACTACAATCACCCCCTCATTTCTCAGACCAAGATAGACTCGCGAAATCATTATCAGACTCAATACCGCTACAGATGCCTCGGATTAAGAGTTTGTATTTGACAAGGTTCGTATATCTTTGTCTCTGCTCTGGCATTGATTAACCCTGTATTCAGGACCTGAAATCCGCGATTACTTTTCTCCTGCATTACCGCACACCTCGTTACCATCTAAGCAAGCGGAAGGTACTCCTCATCTCCGTAGTCTTCATCAAAACCTTGTAAGGAAGCTCAGTTGTTCCATACGAACAAAACCAAGGCTTACTTGGCTCGGCGCTCAGCGATAGATACATCGTGAGCCCAACATCTATTTTTTTTTATCTACCGGTTGTGGAATTTCTTGATAAACTTAAGCGATAAGGATTGAAAAGTAGGCAGTTAAAGGACGCCCTTCCACCAGTTGAACTTACCATGGGTTTAGTCAATAGGATCATCCGAAGCCTCGAAGTCACTCATGAGCCTAATCTCACGCTCACCGAGCGGCTCGTTGCAGTGAGTATCCACGACGGATTCAATCTGTTATATGCTAACATAACTTGCTCTATGATAGAACGTCGATTTACTGCCTGTCGAGCCAGAGAAACGAACATGGCGTGCATACAACTACGTTGCCTTCTGGGTAGCAGATATGTTTGATATAAACATGTGGGTGATCGTGTCGTACGCCCCACCGTCATTATGATATCATTGGTCCGTATTGAATGAAATCTCCAAGCTCCATGATCCAACTAGGAATGTCGTGGTGGCAAGCCTGGATATGCGTGTGGCTGGGTCAGGGCATCGCCACGCCTTTCCTTGTCCTAAATGCGCGTCCTGGGGCCATTTTTCACGTAACGTTCCCGATCGTGAATCGCACGAGCTTTGGGATGTTTGGGAGCTTGTGGTGTGTATTCAATCGTGCTGCTATGGCATGGTGCGCGCTCCTGCCCCAGCCTCACCTGGCCAATAGCAAATTCAATGCCAGCGTCCTCTGGAACGAACACTCGAGATTACCTGTGCTTCTTCCTCTTCTGGCTCATTTCCCTGCCGATAATTTGGATCCCTGTGCATAAGTACGCCCATCTATTCTTACGAATGTAGTCACAGAATGACCTTCCTGATGCCCATAGCTTCAATCACATTCCTCGTATGGTGCGTCGTGAAAGCTCACGGAATCGGCCCAATCGTGCACCAGCCTTCCACACTGCACGGATCAAAGCTGGGCTGGGCCATGGTAGTCGGTACTATGTCACGTGTCAGTAAAAAGGTGACGCTTGTCACAAACACGCTGGACTTCGCATCCCGCGCTCGTACCCCATTGGTCCTTTGTATCGATGTCCATTTCCTCAATATCCCGCGACCCATCTGCCTTAAGTTCATACCGAGACACGTCAATCTCCTCGAACGTGTCAGCAGCGCCGACCACTGGGAAAACTCGATTCAGCGCCCAATAGACGACTGCAGAAACCCCAAAGCCCGTAACGAACGACAATTCGTATATCCGGGTAGCCACCAAGGGGACTACCCGCCCGGCTGGAAAACGCCAACTCAGCGTCGAAGCACCGCGATTGTGGGGTTCACTCACTGGCTCTAGCAAAACCAACAGCGTTGATAAGGATTCCGGCAACATACGCGGTGTATGCCCTCAATTGCACTTGTCAGAATTTTGAACGCTTCAAGCCCTTTGAGACTCTCACCGGAAGTTGATCTCATATGTATACAAGACCAGCTGTCCTTCCCGGTATTATGAAGGTCCTTTACGTTATAGTGACCCTTGCGGACAATGTAGTAGTCCGTCACCTACATCGACCGGATCAGAATGCTGAAAAAATCTCGCAGAATTGCCTACATACCATCACCCCAGCAATGGAGTTCAGGAACACTGAATACACAGAGAGATAAGAGGTACACTCATTGCTATTCTTCAGAAGGTTCCATGGACACGTGACCAGACCGACGGTAGCAGCGATCACGTCGGATGTTCTGCAGTCAGATCTTAAGTATGTCTGCTTCGTTCGTACAGCGGATATGCATACAATGAAGCGAGGAAAAAGTGCGGTCAAGTTGCATCCTGCCGACACTGAGTTTGCGGAAATGTTCGTGCTTGGAAACCATTGTCAGCTTAGGGACCGTTCTGGATATGTTAGTTGACACACCCCATCTAGGAGAGAAGCATCACAATTGCAACCAACAGCGAAGGAAACAAGCGACTTCACCTGTGCAATCATGAATGACGCCAAAATGAACCATCCTGCCAAAGGGAGGACATGATAATGTCAAACCATACGCCCAACTTATCATAATCACACGCCCCGAATCTCGTGACCTTCGACGGACTGTCATGCAACAAAATTTGCCAGAAGTTCAATGGGAGACCAAATGGCTGTCCCGTAAATTGCCTGCGATGAAGAGCTCACAAATATTCCGATCAAGCACACAAAAGACGCGGTTAGAGGACTCGCAAAGAGTTGCGGGTACAGCGCGGCCGATGGGGTACGAGCGC
>QFEN01000145.1:14993-26714 GCA_003316125.1 Auricularia polytricha
TTCGGAGGAGCACTATGCGCCCCATCCCGATATGACCTATAGCTACTTCGTCTCAAATGATCCCGCTTGGTAGCTGTTCATCAGTAACGCTAATTTTTCTCACTATTTTATAGGTTCGCAGAAAGCAAGTGGGATGATGATGTTAACGTCTCACTATCAAACATTGCAAAACTGCGCCAGTTTTATCTGCCGCTCATATGATGCTTCCGCGATACATTGTGAGCCGAGCATCGGGGCACCCCTCCTTCATCAATGAATGCAATTGAATAATTGACAGAGAAAGACGAGAGCCAGAACGTAGATATATCTAGTCATAACATTGGATTTTCGAACAAGTATCAAGGTGCATAAAATTGTGTACATGGTTGGGTATATTCACCTATGATTTCTCTTCTTCATTATCAAGCTGGGCGTGAACTAGACCAGCCTCCATCGCCATAGAACGGAAGATGGAACTCTTGTTGTCTAGCAACTTCTGTGGAGAATCGAATTCTGCAATCTAAATTGGCCAATCAACACATCATGAATGAACGACATTCAAGTGTTCTTACCCTTCCAGCATCTAAAACTAGAACCCTGTCAGACTCCATGATCGTGTTCAAGCGGTGCCTATATGTTGACTATATTAGCACTACTAGTCGTCGACGATGACGTGTGACATACGCAATGGTTAGAATGGTCACATCGCGGAAGATTGGACCCCGGATAATTTCTTGAATCGCTCGGTCGGTATCTAGATCAACTGCAGATGTTGCTACAGAATCATGCACATTAGCCTTGCAGACGAACAGGACTTCACTCATACAGACCTTCATCGAGGACGAGCACTTTAGTCTAGGGAGTGTCGGCGATCAAACCTTACAATCAATCGAAACGAACACGCGTACCTTGCGCAAGAGCGCCCTCGCGAAACACAAAAGTTGTCTCTGACCTGCTGAAAGCGATGATCCGGCCTCCTGAACTGGAGCATCTAGTCCCCCGGGGAGTGATTCAATATATGCCTTCAAATGGGCCTGTAGAAGCGTGGTCAGTAAGCATCAGGAGCGCACGTATATTTCAAAACGGACATGTTCCAGAGCAGTCCATATATCAACATCCTGGTGCTCGCCAACAGGGTCGATGTTCTCTCTCAATGTGCCCTCGAACAAGTCTGGATTTTGAGGAACAATGGATATCGCGGAACGCACTAATGATAGCTCGATCAACGGGTGCCTACACGGATATCTTTAGGAAGACGCACAGTCATGCAGGCCAAGTTTGCTTATGTCTACTTTGTCAATGAAGATAGTTCCAGATGCAGGCTCGATTATCCGGAAGAGGGCGAGAAGAAGCTACAAGAAGCATCGTCACAGTCCAAAAAACGGCAGCAAATGTCTTACAGATGATTTTCCTGCCCCAGTCCGGCCGCATATTCCTATTTTCTCTGTGGGTTTCTGGAGCATCTAGAGTCAGCGTGCATTTGTGAGAAAACTAGCGGAATGACTGACTATGGTCATGGAAACATCCTTGATGATCAGATCAAGCTCGGGTCTATACCGTGCTGAGTACTCCCTAAACCAGACAAGTTCAATACAAGTTCGTGCGTAAAGCATCAGGAACTCACCGGAATTCAACTTCCCCAGCAGTGGGCCACTCAGAGGCAGGCTTGTTCTCAGGGAGCTCATAAGGAGCTTCCGGCTCAAGGTCTTTCGCATAGTGGACGATACGCTCGACGCTAACCACGTTCTGTTCTACTTCACTTGCGGAGCGGACGAACCAGTTCTGTGGTCTCTCAGTGACCAATACCTCGAGACGGAAGTACAACCACCTACCAGTGAACCTGTCGTACTCAAAGCATATGACAGAACTAGACCAACCAATCCCGCATCAACGTCGCTGGTCACAACGGCAGCAACAGTCAAAACAGCCGTGACGAGTATAATTATTGCTCCAACAAACTCCAGTCTTACTGCAAGCCAGCGGTTGACGGAAGTACTGGGGAGATAGCACAACTGGTTACGATCAATACGGCGCGCGTTGTTTGCAATGAAAACAGATTGCTGGTCGAAGGCTCGAATGGTGGAAATCCCGGCCAAGGACTCCGAGAACCACGCAAAGATGGGTGAGCGGGACACCGCATCTAGACGCTTGAGTTCACGCGATGTCGCGAGATAGTACCTATCAATAGTGTCAGGATGATTCTGGAAGAAGAAGAAAGCCATTCGTACGTGGTAACCTTGGAGTAGAACCACGCCAGCGGAACGACGGCGATCAAGAAGGGCGGGAAGCTGAACCCGATGACCAACACAATAGAAGCGCAGACTGCGCTTGTGCGTACCATATTTTGGATGACTCGTGCCAGGATTTGATCGACAACATATGTGTCACGGGAAAACAAGTTCAAAATACTGTAACACGAGATGGTTCGAACTTGAAGAATTCACTCCACAGTTCACTGATTTAACGCACCGTCCCGTTGGTGTTGTCTCAAAAAAGCTCAGGGGTGCACGCATAACCGAATGAAGCATCTGAAAATCAATAAAAAACCATTCCATCAATACTTTGAACGCAACACTCACTGAATCATGAAGGTGCTTTGAGCTCCGAAGCGAGCAGAAAACCCAAATCAGGAGCGCAGCACATGCGCCTAAGAAAATGGAAACAAAATTGAACAATCCATATCCCAGGAAATACTTGTCCGTCAGTCCTGCGTTGGCACCCATCTCGCGGTTATGCTCGCCCCAGAGCCTGAGCATGAAGTTCGACATGACGGATATCATCTGCTGCAGGATTGTAGCAAGTACAAAGAACAGGAACCCTTTCTTCGATGCTGCATGGAGGTATTGTGAGTACACTTCCGTCTTGACGCGACCCTGTTCGCTGTGCTCCTTCGAGATGCCATCGGAAGAAGCGTCGCGCAGTTTGGGCGGTGCAGCGAGAGCGGCTTTTTTGAAACTTTCTCTGCGTGATACCTTCTCTGCCACGCATTCAAGCTCTCCAACAAGGGTCGCTTGCATGTCTCCCTCGCTTGCGGTGGGACTAGCCATGCCGCTGGACCGTTTAGGTGTGGTCGTCCCAGAGCTGGGACCGCTCGTGGCGTGACCATGACTATTTTCAATTAAATTAGAGTGCGTCAAACAGCATAGATTGAAACGCACGTACACAAGCTTGCGTACTTCACTATCCGGGTTTGACAACAAGTCATTGTACGAACCACACTCCAAGATAATACCGCGGCGCAGGTAAACAAGTTGATCGAAATACTTGAGATACGAGATGCTGTTGGTGACAAGAACGCGCGCTTTGGTTGCAAGCAAGCCTTGAGGACCAATGACATGATCTGTTAGTGTTACATATCGTTAGTCAAAGGAGGTAGCCTGTGACCGGATGCTTTTATTCACCAAAGACGTGTCGGGCAACATGGGAATCCACGGCAGCTAAGACATCATCAAGAAGAACCCTACAGGACGCATGCGTCAGGAACACACCGTGAATGAGAACAGACGACACTTACAGATCTGCACGAGCATATATCGCACGAGCAAGCGCAACACGAGCACGTTGGCCACCGCTGAGCTGAGAGGTCATTTGTCTTTGACTGATACTTTACTATCTCAAAGTACTTACAGTAATGCCTGTGGAATAGACCATTATGAACATTGTATATTGGGTCGCAGAAGGGATGGACAAAAAACATACCCTTTTCACCGACCTCCGTCAGATCACCTTGTGGGAGAAGCGCCAAGTCGGGCTTCAAAGCACAAGCTGTAGAAAGGTCAGTCCCAATCTCATACAAATGACCATGTACATACCTTCAATAACAAGGTTATAGAACACTTCATCATACTCGTGCGAGAAAAGTATGTTTTCGCGAACCGTCGCAGAAAGAATCCTGTTCGCCTGTGAGCGAACATGCCAGAAAATGCCGCATATGCAACGCACCAAGGATTCTGAGCAGCATAAGCTACATTGCCAAACAAAGCCACCTCACCCTCCGTCTTTCTCATGTCCCCGATAATCGCTGACAGCAAGCTACTCTTCCCGCTGCCCACACGACCGAGTACACCCACTAGCTCCCCCTTACGCACCGTCAAGTTGATATCTTCCAGAGCAGCCGAAATATCTTGTTTGTTCCATTGGAACTCGCCGCCCTTGATTGAAAGCACCTGTCACAAATGTGAATATTGAAATGTCCGTCAAGTAGCTAGATAACTGCCGACCTCGTCACCACTGTTCAAACTGTTCTTCTGCGCCTTTATAAGAGCATTTTGTTGAAGCTCCTCAGCGTGCAGGAAGTCTGATAAACGTTTGACGGAGACGATTGCTTCGATGATGTTCGACGTGACTTGACTGAACTGTGACATGGTCAAAAATTGCATGAGGTTACCACACAACCGCTACTCACCATTCCAAGTGGGAATTGAAGAAGCATGAACAACGAGATCGCAGGGAAGATGACGTCAGCTGTGAGCGGTCGCGACGAGAACACAGATGCGGTGGCAAAAGAACTAAATGCCACAATCACTGAGTGATTTGTTCATCAGTTGTGAGCAGCGAGTCAAAGTCAGGGTGTACACACAAGGAATGCCTCCCCAAAGTGTCGTATTGAGAGCCTGATGAATGTGAGAAGGAACACGGGTTAATCTGTTTGAAAATCGATGCGTACCGTTACGATACCAATTTTCTTCAGCATCGTCAGTTCCAAATCATTGCGCACGTGCAGAACGCGGCGGATGAATGCATATTCCCATGCATAGAGTTTAATACTGCACGATAATCGATTATGAATGAGCTTCTCTGAGGGCACGAGGTTGGCGTACCTCTTAATATTGGCCAAAAGCTCGCTCATTAGCCTCGTTCGCTGATCACGGTTCTTCATTTGCTGTTCCTGCATCTTCTTCAGCACCCCTGCGATCAACGTATTTAGCGGAATAGAGATTATCATGATCGCAACTCCGACAAAAGCCGACCATCCGAGAAGGTTGTACAAAGATATAAAAGCCAGCGTAATCTGACGATAGCATGAGCATGTTGATTTATAAAGAATAAACTACGCTACCTGGAACGGTCCAGAGATCGCCATCAGACCGTAGGTGCACAGGTCCTGCAGCCTGCTCGCGTCGACAGACATCAAGTTGACGATATCTCCAGATGCTCGACTCCCGCGCTCATCGCTAGAGAGCACGAGAGACTTTTTGTAGATGGCAGTCACCAAGCCAGCGCGAACACGCATGCCTGTCTCGAAACAAATTTGGAAGTACTGTTCACTTCGGTCAGTGCTGTAAACACGATCAAATTGGCCGGATTTACCTGGTGGAGAACGACGGTTTGCGCTATCGATGCCATAAACATGATGATAGCAGCGGCATATCCCTCGAGAGGGCTCGGACCAACAAGGAGGTTGGCCATGCCTTTGGTGCTCTGATAGTTCGAGATGTATGCGAGGAGCCATCGAAGAAGTTGGGGTTGCAAGAATGCGAGACTATCCTGCAAGAGTTTCAAGAATGCGGCACCCACATATGGGCCACCATATGACAGGAACAATGCAACCCAAAAGGATGAGCTACAGCTCGGTCGGACAAAGCACAACCTCTGATAAACATCACACTCACTGTTTCTCGAGAGCGCTCTGCAGATCGTTTCCAAGATTCTCTGACTCGTCACAGGGTAGCAAAGCAGGCAAGTCGTTTTCCGTAATAAACTCCTTCGAACCTTTCTTCATCAACGGCGTCAACCACGAAAATGACCAAATGCTATACACATTTGCCGTGACCACTGGATTCTCCGTATTGTCCTTGACCGAATCATCAGGAGAGATGCACTCCAGCACGCACGCCGGAAGAGCAAAAAATTCTACGGCCCATTTTGAAAGAATCTCGAAAAATACATTTGAAACTTCGCCCTGCATGAACGATCTAGTCCATATTGCGAGGCCGGCAGTGTAACAAGGCCAAAATAGTAGGAGAATGGTTGAGGATGACCGTGTCCGGCGATGGTTGAGTCGGGTGAGTATCCAGGATGCAAGCAGCGCGAGTGGTTCGAGGATGTAAGGCCATACGACTGATGATGTATGCTTGAATGACAAGACGACGGAGAGTTTGAAGCAAGACACGACGATGGCCAGCCCCAAAAAAGTCTGTCCACCGAATTGGTACGAGGTAAATGCAAAGAACTATCCGAACACACCAATTTCGCCCACAGTCGCCGGCGGCTTTTCCGCGATATATCATGAGACGGAAGACAACCCAAAGTCCAAATTCTGCATGTCGCCGATAGTAGCAGTAGAGCGAGAAGAGAAGTCAAAAGGACGCCTTCCTCAAAGCAAATAGTGAGGTCAAATTCACGAAGCTTGGACACGATGTGCCATCCTTCAGCGTTCCGACAAGTCGCCATAAGGCGCAATGATGATATCGATGGCAAAAGAGCTCTCGGTCTCAACTGCGTCCTGTGAAACGAGACGAATCAAATCGAACCGAGGTGGAAACCGAGAACACAATTAGTACTTACGTTGCAACGACTCGGAGTTAGTGATGCGAACCGGTAGCGAGAAGCCTCAGAGATACTGCTGACAACGTTCGCAACAGCTACGATAACACTCAAGTATTTTATTTTAATTGAAAATTTGATAATGTACAGCGGCTCCAGCCAGGGTCCGCTTCCTGGTCCTTTTGAATGTTAGATGCAAGCTGCCAGTCTGCTGGCAGCTTGTGTCAATTGCTTGACCATGGGGGACATGTATGGATGTGAACTACACCAACTCAATTTGAACTCAATTCTAATCAATTCTAACTCGCGAGTCAAACGAATTGAAACTCGATTTAGTTCGGAATTCGGTTCGAGTTGAAACAAATTTGGTCATTTTCGAGCCGAGCCAAGTTTAGCTCGAGTCGAACTCGATGTTGATTCCTCTCACAAGTCGTCACGATTGGCTGTCCGATTACAAATTATACGTATCGACCATCATTTTGGCTGATGAATCAACTTCGTTGTACACGTAACTACTAATACATTGGGAAAGATTTGAGGGCAGGAGCAGTGTCGTCCGGGCCGAGGTTCGCAAACAGCTCGAACGAGGTGGCCGCTGCTTCATGAAATAGACTGCGACGACTCGATTTCTGGTTCTGATAACGCGTCTTAGACTGTAGAGAAGGGATTCGAGATGGCGAATGATCAAGCATAGAAGGTACAGGCGCCTTTCTCGCCGCAGCAGCCGAAGCGAGGTTTTTGATTGATAAATTCTCTCCAAGGGCCAAACGGATGCGGCGCTCCAAACGGACTTCCGTCGGTGTGCGGGGTACCTCTTTCTCCTTGATCACGAGTGACTGCCTCTTTAATGCGCTGGCCCCGAGTGTTTTCACGAGAGCTTTGTGAAGGTCGCGGCGCTCCAAACGGACTTCCGTCGGTGTATGGGGCACTTCTTTCTCCTTGATCACGAGTGACTGCCTCTCTAATGCGCTAGCTCCGAGTGTCTTCACGAGAGCTTTGCGAAGGTCGCGTGTCTTCTGGTAATTCGGACTTCGGGGTGGATGTGACGACGGATTGATGTTGCCGTGGCGTAATTGTGACTCCTGCACTTTGCGCCTGATTGCACTGTTCGCGAGTACCTTGACATACTCTCTCCTCCTTAGGGCGGCTTCGCATACGCTCGAAACATTCTCAGGGTGATGAGAGCTCCAGGGTACCTGGAAAGCCAAACGTGGAAGCAAAGGTGCGTATTTGATGAGACTCATTCCGGGTGCTCTCGTTGGATAACGTGGCTGCTCAAAGATTGTGATAATACGCCGAGGAACACAATGACTTAAGCATACCAAGCCGAGAATACGATGAATTCCCATGAAGAATTTTAGGCTCCTCGAAACGTATAGATTGCCAACGCAGTAAAATTCACTCGCCTAGATATAAACAGATAGTAAGGTCTCAAAAACGAGTAACGAAAGACAAAGGTGGAACATCATACCGGGAAGACCATCAGTGATCCTGTGTAAAGCCCTTTCTGGTATACATGCCATCTCGCTGAGTAGTGAAATATCCTCCACTCATAAATTTCTCCTTGGTTGATGATATTGATGAACTGTTCGAGCAACGGTCAAGGTCGAGCAGAAGTGTAGATCATCGATATCGCTGACCTTGTCTTGTGTCTCTTTACAAACTGTCAAGGAATCGGTCTTGACAGAGCTCCCAGAACTGGCACTCCGCTTCCACTGGTACTCGACGGTGTAACCGAAGATTTTGGACGCCATAAACGCAAGGAGACTGATCGCTGTAAAGAAGCTGGTAAGGATCAGACGGTAGGCAGTGTCCGTTGTGTACATGACACTATCAGCTAGAGGAGGACGTAAGGAAGGTGAACCGCTCTTCATTCAGAATTAAATACAGAAAATGGACCCGTTTCAGTCCAGGTCAGCCTCCGACTTCGAAATTGAAGTCGTATAAGTTAACAATGCTCATTGCTGAGGCTGACATTTGTAGCTCGGCATGGGTGATTGATAGATCACTGGCTTGAGTATAGTCTGACATGACCTGGCGAACTTCCGAGTCAGCAGCTGGACCTTAGTGTATAAGTATACACTAGTACAGTGTTGACCTAGACCTGGTTCTAGTTCCGCGTCGGCTGAGGTCCGCATCCGAGTCGGACTAGCAAAATTAAGATCACAGTACTTTCCGTTCTGCCTCCGCATTATTGCCATCTCGAATTCAAGCTTTCGAGCATGTGCAGCAAACGTAAAAGTCGAAAAAGGGCGCGGGCCTAGCGTGGGCTCTCCATTGCTCACTCCAGCCCGACTTCCAGAATCAATCATCACTCGGTCTGCGGTTCTGCAATTCTATGATGCTGCAGTGACAGTCACTGATACAGCCCTGCTAGCCATGAACGGACTCTCCATTGCTGATACTTTAATCACTTCAGCCTGACTTCGCACGATTCAATGATGGCACAATCATCGGTCAATGCGATCGCGCCGCAACCATCACCAAAGCTTGCCAGCCGTCTCAGGCTCCTTTCAACATTCTGTGCTGAGACACCCGAACGTCTAGTATACAGTACTTCGGCCACCGCTGAGCCTTAAGGCTCTGACGAGTCACCCCCTTACTGGCGATGCGTCGCATGTTAATTTCTCGTATTGAGTTCATTTGAGGCATCAAATGATTCCTATTTGGTGTTCAGTGCATGCCCTTGAATCCTCGAAGAGTCTCCCAGTTGAATGCCGCCCTCGTGTTGCCTTTTCCCTTCAAATGACATGGCTCATTACAATGATATTACTAATACCTCTTGCGTGATCTTGCAGGGGGATCCGCAACATCGACTTGGTGTCCCACTCCGTTGGCGGACCCATGCAACACCGGAATTGTCATCCCGGCCAAATATTTTTCAAGGTCTGTGTCAAAAAATACATTTGTTTTGGGTTGCGAGCTAATCTGGCCCATACTATTTATTCTACTAATGCCATTGTGTGCAATCTTGCAATAGCCGCACGAGAAGTGACCGTTGTCAGTATCTCAGGTCTGCAGCAAACTGATAAGTGCATCCCAGCCATACTTAGCAGGTAGTGTTGACACTAAGCATGACTTTAACGTCGATTTACACCAAGCCGATCGGTAACACAACAAGCTATTCATCGTTGATGGACAGGAACGAAGCCACCAAGTAGGCACAACATACTCTGTTCCAGGATCCCGCCCGATCACTGCCTGATCTCGCGCTTTGATGAGCTAGTACATCCCTCACACTTTTCCTTCTCATGGTGACAGTATCGGTTGGAAGCCGGCATAATATCCCGCTATTGCACTTTCAAGGTGATCATTATAATTATACACGTTGCCTAACACAGATAACATCGATATATGCGTCGATCGGTACCAAAACACATAGACAGGTCAGTGCTCAGCTCCTTACAGCGTATGGCCATTCCTTTCAGACAAACTCTAGTCCGATTCTTTCATATGGGATGCTTGACGAGGGGTCACTACCAGCCATCTACGTTCTTCTTTTCCTATGCTTGAAGAGCTGTCTCAAACTGCTGTAATAACCTAGCACTAACACTGCTATGAACCACCTGAGGTCAGCCGCCCGAGTTATTTTATGTTGTCTCCGAGTCATGATTTTGTGGTACGCCACCATTCTTCAACGGGAGATAGTTGCTCACTCCAGCTGTTGATATCCAGATGTCCGGGGTACTGGAGATCACCGAGAAACTGTCTGTTTTCGGCCTGATCATAAGCCTGTAATATTCGATCGAGGTAACAACTGCTTTGAATCGGGAAACACTCACCGCTGCGAGATAAAAGCTGCGAGAGGTATGTGTCCCCTCATTATTATCCTATCCAATATCCCACTACTCTCCTGGGTGAGAGAGAGCACTACCAGCTATCGTGAATGATCACGATGTTTATTCCAATTCTAATCGCTTTTCTCGTTCCATCAATTAATGCTGCGTCTATAGTATCTCGTTCCCAGTCCTACCCATTATCTCAGCCCGCCGTGCTCGGCCCCAAAACCAGACTGACCATAGGTAATAAGGTCATCGCTCCCGATGGCTTCGAACGCCCGTGAGTTTATTGTCACGGCACTCAAAGCTCACTTCTGATCGTTGACAGAGCAACTCTTGTTGATGGCGTATTCCCTGGACCCTTGATTGCAGCGCAGAAGGTGAATTTCTGTCGACCTCCTTGTCGTGCGCCAGTGCTGACCTCACAATAGGGAGATCACTTTGATATCGAGGTAGTCAACGAGCTCACGGACGAGTCGATGTTCAAGACTACCAGTATCGTAAGCAGCGTTTAATCATCTTCGTTGTTATTAATTAGCCTTGTTCACCGCAGCACTGGCATGGTATCTACCAGAATGGGACGAACTATGCCGACGGGACTTCCTTCATTACACAATGCCCCATTGCGCAGAACCACTCTTTTTTGCATTCTTTCTCCGCCCCGAACCAGGCAGGCACTTACTGGTATCACAGTCATTATTCCGTCCAATATGAAAGTATCGCTCGAGCTTTGCACATGCAGTAGAGGACTGACCTGTGAAACAGTGTGATGGTCTGAAGGGACCCCTAGTAATATATGATCCTCATGACCCTTTGGCATACATGTACGATGTCGACGATGGTGAGCGAGTAATTGGTTTGTATCAACCCTCTGACCACCATGTGTTGCCAGCAAGTACCGTAATCACACTTTCCGACTGGTGAGTTTTATGCCCATCGGTAATCTGCCTGATTAAAGTAGTGTCTCTAGGTATCACGTTGTGGCCCCTGTCTTGCGCCACATCAGACGTGCCACTGCCAGCTCCTCGCTCATCAACGGACGGGGTCGATACGCTGGCGGACCCAAGTCTGATCTCACCGTGATCAGTGTCGAGCAGGGAAAGCGATACCGCATGCGCCTGGTTGCAATGTCGTGCGGTGCCAACTTCAATGTTTCCATCGATGGCCACACT
Source organism: Auricularia polytricha (assembly GCA_003316125.1). Lineage (NCBI taxonomy): Eukaryota > Fungi > Basidiomycota > Agaricomycetes > Auriculariales > Auriculariaceae > Auricularia > Auricularia polytricha. The sequence goes on from QFEN01000145.1 coordinate 26,410, forward strand.
TTAACCGTCATCGAAGCGGATGGACAGCTGACCAAACCCCTGGTAGTAGATGAGCTCCAAATTTTCGCGGGTCAGCGCTACTCAGTGGTTCTAGTTGCCGATAAACCGGTGGATAACTACTGGATACGCAACCTTCCTAATACGATCAATACATCCTACGAGGGAGGAACGAACTCTGCTATCCTGCGCTACAAAGGCGCCCCAAATGCCGACCCGACCACGGTCTATACGGTACCCGAGAACCCATTGAAAGAGACCAACTTGCATGCTCTAATCAATCCCGGTGCTCCTGGCATTCCAGAGTA